>PVJH01017793.1:12228-36809 GCA_004026705.1 Nesogale talazaci | reverse complement strand
CGTGACATCGCCGAACTGCCCCGGCGAGATTTCCTAGGCTGTAATCATGTCAGACAGGAAAATGACAGAACAGCGGCATCACCGTCCCCTGTAAGTACAATTCTGCTGAAGATCACCCACCAGCGGTGACAGCAGCAGCGGCGGCACCTTGACAGGGAGCTGCCAGAGATTTAGGCCGGATTCAGAGGAGGATGTGGAACAAGGAGTATCACTGCTTGTGGTAGACAGGGTTCTCTAGAGAAACAAGACCAAGGCACTTGTGATTTATATTGAAATCTATAGAGATACATGTAACTTATGAAATAAACAGCGAATCAGTCTACAGAGCCATCCAGGCGGCTCATTGCAAGCAGTCCTTCAAGTCTCGAGGACCGTGGGGTGCAAGTCGAGGAAACAGACAGCTGAGTCCTCTGTGGAGCAATCCAGGCAGTCTGGCCACAGGCAGCAGACAGCAAGGCAGGTCCCCAACAGTCAGCCAGAGGACAGGGTCCGACAGTCCCCAGCTCAAGCGAGGGCTACATCAGTAGGGTGGGGAACCAGATGGAAGGAATTTCAAGCTAGAGCGACACAGTGCACGGGTTGGGTGTGCCACAAATGGTGAAGATTGCAAATTGAGGCAGAGAAACAGCGAAGGCAGCCTTACAGCGGCCCGATTGTCAAAGAGCAAGATCTAGAAAACGAGGCTTGAAGCGCCATGTCTCTCTCCGCCCTTCAGTTAAACTGCCCTTGAATTAATCCCACATGTATTCCATGGCCAGGTTGGCACTACCCTCCTACCGCGTCAGATGGATCTTGGCTAAAAGCAGAGTACCAGAAAGACGCTGGCTCATCTTTAATGGACAACGCAAAGGCATCCTGCGGTCTGGGTCACAGCAAACTATGGATAGCCACGAGAAGAATGGGAATTCCAGGACACTTTCTTGCGCTCACGTGGAACCTGAACATGGATCAAGAGGTGTCAGAGGAAGCCAGCCTCCTATCCATACATCACCGGTTCGATAGGCACAGTTGTACAGTGATAATTATTCATTATTATCGTAAAGTTATAGAGAGCATGAGAAAGAGAGTATTGAATAACAAGAGTCAGACACATTTCAGGGTGGCGTGCTCACCTCAGCCCGTCGGGTGGTCCACATGGAGAGAGAGCGAGTGGGGGAAGGGATTACATGAGGGAGAGGGGGCAAGAGCATCCCGTGTGAGTGGGTGTGAGAGGGGGTCTTTTTTCTGACCAAACCTTATATACCCTTTGGAGCCATGCAAAAGGCTTGTGCTATGGAAACACGTTATAGGACAGAGAAGTATCGGGTTCCATGTGACAAGAGGAGACCCCAGACTCCTGGATGTGGCTAAACAGGTTAGACTAGAGGTCACTCACGGTAGCCCGTGAACTCTGCCCACCCTATTTAGCATCCTTCAGAGGAAGGGACCCATCATCCTCACAGCAGGGAGTTAGCCCTGTCTCTTGTGTGAGGCCAAGGCCTGATAGCTGGAGGCTTTGGGGAGACTATTTAACTTCTGACCTCCACTTCAGATGCTGGTAAATGGTTAATATTTTGGAGTACATTTAATTGTGGAGCAGTCCTAAATTCTTCCCACCGCGAGGCAGTCCGGCAAACAGAACCAGGGACGGCTGTGTGGCTTATCATAAAAGCAGGGCGTCCTACTTCAGGGGCCACTCTCTCCTGGCGGCATGAGCGAAGCCCGTGAGATGACAGCTGGCCATCCTGGCCTTCGGGAGCAGCTGGCTGTGCGTCGGAGACACACTGGGTTTTCCTCTTGGCAGTCCGCGGCGGGCCTTTCCACAGCCTTCGCCTACACTGTCATTCAGCCCCGTTGGCTCTCCCCCAGGCTTGTTCACCCAGCGTCCCCCTCGAGCTCCGGACTCTGGGTCTCTGCTTTTCCACACGTCAGAAGGTCTTGTGCCGCAGAGCCAGCCCGGAGCCTCCCGGGACAGACGGGGTGGTACATGGCCGGGAATCGAACCCCGGGTGTTGACCTGGAAGGGTGAGGACCAGCCCTGCCTCTGGAGATGGCTCCCTAGAGATTCGGCTCGCAGAGTCTGCATGAAGAGCAGCCAGCCTCGGGCATACATTGCCCCCACACAGTCGGCATGGACTGACCCGCCACAGGACTCCCTGGGAAGGGCAGGCGTTGAGCCAGGGGGAAAAGCTCTGGGGATGGCCAGAGTTCCGCGAGGGATGGAGGGGTGAGGAAGGAGGGCACCGTAGGGTGAGTCCCTATCCCTGCAACCTGTGGTGGCAGTCACGTGGTACCAGGCATCTGTCAGAACCTGCGGACCTGGGCCCATGGAGAGTGGATCCGACTGCAAATAACATGCGTGTTGCCGGGCAGAAGTGGCCTGGGGGCAGCTGGCACTCTCAGAGTGGAAGGCCAGGCCTCTCCTCTGCGCTGGGAGCTGCTGGGGGGATGTATTGGGGGCCCAGGGCCAAGGCGGGACTTGAGTTAAAAACGACGTAGCAGGACTGGCCCATCCATCCAGAACATTACCGGGGGGGGGGGGGGGGGGGGGGGGGGGGGGGGGGGGGGGGGGGGGGGGGGGGGGCGGGTACTGAGTACAGGGGTGGAGTGGTGGCTGGGGCAGGGTGAGGAGAGGGCAGTCTGTTTATGCACTCATTTCCCATCAGCCTAAAACTGCTCCCAACAACACAACGATCCCAGAGAGTCCTGGGCGGCTTGGGGAGCGGGCTGGATAATCAGGTCCAGAGGGACCTTTGTGGCATTAGGACCAAGGGTCCCCCCCCACTTTGAGTCATTGCGAGTGCCCCCAGCTCCCCACTCCTCCTGAGACTGGCTACGGGAAACATGGGGGTGTCGGGAGGGCTGGAGGGTGCCCCTCACCCAACTCTGGGGGTGTACTTGGTAAAGACCCTTGGTTGGCAGTTGAAAGGTTATAGGGGGGCGGGGCTGTTGTTCCAGCCACTGGAACATGCATCTGAAGAAAGGCCTGGTGATCCATTTCTTGACAGTCTCTGAAAGCCCTGGGGGGCACAGTCCTGTGCAGGAGAACCCTCGGGATGAGGTGGGGGGGGGCGCTGATAGGACATTCACAGTGGAAGCCCCACTGGACGTGGCCAGCTCTCAGCCCACCTTTGGCTGGTGGAAGAGTCCTTTCCTCAGAAGTTCCTCCAACGGTTTACAAGAACCTGCCAATGTATTCCAAATATGCGCCAGCCTGCCAAGCCCTTATCATGTTCGTGGGGGCAGTTGGCATTCCTGCCAGCACCCCTCTCCCTTCCCCAGCCCTGCCTCTGACACCCCTCCCCCACCCTCCCCACTTGGCCCAGAAGCAAGGGGAGGCACCTCTGTTTGTTTCCAGGGCCCATTGCATAAACTCTTAGTTACGTAAGCTCTGAGTCAGACTTTAGAAAACTCCCTCTTTCGTCTCCCCCTCCCCACTCTAGCTTTTTTCATCATCACCCAAACAGCCAGCTGGGCTGAAAGTGGGGGTGTTTGTTTGTTTGTTTACAACTCTGGGTCAGAACGGCAGTTCCCCAGGATTGGAGGTCAGGGAGAGGGAGGGGGACCCGGGCCATAGGAATGTTTTCAAGGGTGAAAAAACAAAAAGAGAGGGAGAGGAGGGAGAGGGGGAGAAAGAGGGAGGAGAGAAGAATAAAATGAGGAGGAGGATGAAGAAACAGAAAATAATGACTCGTTTCCTAGGCCCCTATTATTATAGGAAGCACGGAGAAGAATATTCTAGCATCGTTTTGGAGGGTTCTTGTGTGCCTGGCAGAGGGGCCACTCTGTGTGCCCCCCTCTCCTAAACCCTGCCCCCCCAATCCTCCATGCCACTCTGGGCACACTGATGAGGACAAACGAGCGCTATTCTTTCCCTGGGGTGAGCAGCGAGTCTTCCAGGCACCCAAAAATAACCACGCGTTTACTGCCGACCCAAGTTCAACAATCAGGGTTTTCTTAAGACCTTAAAAAGTTTTCCACTGAAAGGGCAGGTTTTGAAAATGTGTGCCCTGAGAGGAAATTTTCCGTCTTTATTTTTCTCCCTCCTGGACAAGATGTGAGAGGCGTGAGTTGCGCACGGAAGCCCGGAGTGGAGGCGGCGGGCGCGTGCGTGCGGATGGATTGGTGCGGACTGTGGGGAGGGCGCACGGGGCAGAAAACCGACCCACGGCGCCTGGTCGGCCCAAACAACCTGGGGACCCTGACGACGGCCGTCGTGTGGTGTCACCTCTCCACCAACCTTCTCCAACGTCCCCGCCATCTGGCCGATGCCAGCCCCTGGTGACTTTATAGGACAGAGGGCGAGTAAAAAGCCTCCTCTTTTGCCCTGGGAGCGGCTGGTGGCCTCCAACGCTGAGCTTGCAGTTAGCAGCAGCCAGCGCGGAAGGCCGGCACCCCCAGTGCTCAGCCGTCCACATCCCTCCCCCGTGAACAGACAGGAGGTGTCCCCACATCAACCCCCGCTGACGGGGACCCGGCCAGACTGGGCGGAACCACCCCCATGGATTCCCGAGTCTCTTTCCCAGAGGAGGAAGCTCCCTCTTTCTCCAGAGAAGCGGCTGCAGGGTTTGAACCTCTGACCACCCGGACTCCTTCCCCACAGCTGTACCCACAAAGGTCCTAGCTCTTGTCCCTATCACCTGGACCTGGACCTTTGAAAACAAAACAAAGCAAAGCAAAACAAAAGTAGCTGGAGGGGCTTTCGGGAGCCCGAAAAAACCTCTGTGCCCCACACGAGAAAGAAAGGACCCGCTGCTTCGGAAAAGCCATGATTCAACAAGCCATGACAACACGTCTGCGGCCCCCGGAGCCCAATGTCGGGAAAAGTGAGGGGGGTGTCACCCCGGTCAGCCCACCCTCCTCACAGAGACGCTTCCGGCCCTGAGGAGCCACGGTTGAATAGAATAAGTGGAAGTGTGAATCAGACCCCTCCGGGGGAAGCTGGACCTGGATGATGTGGCTCCCTGCCCCCCTTTCCCCGCCCCACCCTCCCGTTCCCTCTCCCCCCAAACGGCCCTGCCTCGTGCCCACCAGCCTTCCATTTGTCCTCTGAGGGACTGGAGCCTTCAAAGGTTTCCCGGGCTTCTAACCAATCCCTGTCCCCAGGCCTTTCTCCAAGAGCCGGTGGGACCTGCAGGCTGGGACTCACTCCTGGCTGGGACCCCAGGCACTCAGCGGGGGCTGCTCAGACAGAAGCCCTCCTGGGACCCAAACCCTTTAGAGCTCTGCCTGGCTGTGCCAGCTGCAGGGCCCTGGTGGCTCCGTGGGTTATGGGTTGGGCTGTGATTGACAAGGTCGGCAGTTTGAAGCCACCAGGCGCCCCTGGGGAAGGAGATGAGGCTCTTTCCTCCCATGAAGGGTGACAGTCTGGGAAGCCCGTGGGGGCAGTTCCGCCCCGTCCTGCAGGGCTGCTGTGAGTCGGCCTGGGCTCCGTGGGAGCGAGTCTGTTTGCTTCTTTCTTTGTTTCGTGCCTGCTGCAGGGGACCTGGGGCACAGGGGTCGAGGGCTCGGCTGCTAAGTCATCGACTTGAATCCAGCAGCACCACGGAAGAAAAGACTGGCAATCTGCTATCCTAAGTCGCAGCCCCTCCCTCAGCCCTGCTAGATTTCCTCCTTCATAGTGATTCAAAACCCTGCAGGGCCAGTTCTACTCTGTCACGTGGAATTGTCTTCCCGGCACCGGGAGCACCGGGAGCGTGGATCCCCCGAGAGGCGCTGGGTGGGCAGACTCAGCGGAGGCAGGAGGCCCAGCGGCACCCGGACTTCATGGCCGACACTGCCGCCAAAGGCCGCTCACTGTACCGTCTTGAAAAGAAGGCGGAGAGCCCACTTGGATGGCCCAGGCCCGGGTATGCTCAGCTGTCTCCGAGGCCCGTGACAGCCAGACAATGACGGGAGAGCGAAGAAGGAGAGTGGACGCTGTGGAATTAGGCAGGGGGGTGGGGTGGGGGGGGGTCTGGGATGATGGGAGAATGAGCACATCTGTCCTGGAGGGCGTATAGTTAGAAGGCTCCTGAGAAGGGGGAGGGGTCATGGGGAAAGGCCATCAGGCTGGGTAACTTCGTGGCTCAGGGACCAAGAGGGATCCCTCTGTGCAATGGAGCGACAGCGCTGCAACCAGGGGCTCAATGATGGCACGAGGGGGGCACAAGCGTGGGCAACGCTTCTTTCTGTGTATATACGTGTGTGTGTGGGGGGGTGTATGAGTCACTATTTATATATTCACTATATATAGCCATTGAGTCAATTCCAACTCATGTGAGTCTGTACGGCAGGGTAGAACTGTCCCCATGAGTCTCAGAGAAGGGAACAGACAGCCTCATCTTCCCCCCCTGGAGGGGCTGGTGGTTTCGAACTGCTGACCTTGTGGCTAGTGGCACCAGGCATAACCACTACTCTACCCGGGCTTTCATGTAACGTGTGGGCTATGTCAGTGTGGTTTAGGATGAGACTGCTCTGCAACAAGCGAGAGCAACCATGGAAAGCCGTCGGGGCCACCTCCCTTCAGCCTTCATCAGGGTTCACTGCACGGTCGGCGGGTGATGCCCACACACGGGCAGGGACTGGTTCAGACTGTCGGCAGACCTAGGGTGAGAGCCCCTGAGAGATGGAAGCAGGGGGCAGAGACCCTCTTTCCGCGAACAGCTGCTGCCGGTACCCCAGGGGAGAAGACCATGGCTGTGTCCTATACAGAAGTGGACATGGAGGCTTGAGAGGTCAGGGAACTTTGATCCTTGGTGTGTGGGCAGCTGGGCCTCTATCTGAGCTTCTGGATCCCCAGAGTCCAGGGTGCCGTTCCAGGGAAAATCCGCCCATAGGTTCCAAACTGGAGACATGCCCAGGAGTGGTCCCTGAAGGACAGAGGACTAGGGGAATGCCACCACTGACCTGCTCCTGTGTGGGACCTCCCGCTGCGCCCCCATGTCAGGCAGGGCCCTGTTCATCAGCACAGAGTCCACACTCCGACCTAAAAGGTCCCCAGAGAATCTCCCCAGTCAGGAGCTGCTTCGTGGAGACCCCACTACCTGGAGCCATCGTCCAGCTGGGGGGTGACTCTGCCTCCCCAACCTCAGTGTCCCCCCTGTGATTCAGAGGCCTGCCCTCTGGGTACCATGGAAGGGGCTAAGACCCCCCTCACTGGGGCTTGGCGGAGACCAACACCAGGAGAATTCAGGATACCCAGACATCCAAGCAGGAGTTCCAAGTCCCTCGGAGACTTGGAGAACCACTTACTTTATTTAATTAAGAGCAATGGGTTGTGGAGATACAGAGGGGCTACAGGCACCCCTGATGGGTGCTTGGGAATAAAGGACTCCATCGCTGATGAATGGCGTCTTTCCATGGGACAGCGGAGGCAACAGCAATGGTCAGCCTGTTGCTGGCTGTGATGTGCTCACCTGGCTGGGACAGAGCTAGGAAGACATCCAGGTGAACCCCTGAGGGAGGGGGTGGGGAGGATCCGAGGGAGTGACAGAGACACACGGAGAGGCAGAGAGAGAGTGTACACGCAGAGGGTGAGAGATAGGCAGACAGAGAATGAGAAAGACAGTGAGAGAGGTTGGGAGGGGGAGAGATAGCGAGTGAGAATGAGCGAGGCAGAGAGAGACACACAGAGTGGAGAGACAGAGACACAGGGAGGGAGAGAGACTGGAGGGAAACAGAGAGACAGAGGCAGAGAGAATGACACACATACACACATGCACACACACGCGCGCGGCATCAAGTGAGGAGACAGAGACAGAATGAGAGAGAGACCAGAGAAGCAGAAAGGAAGACAGGTGTAGAGACAGAGACTGAGAGAGACAGAACAAAGTGAGATAGAGACAAAGAGAGAGAGAGAGAGATGAAGACAGAGGAGAGTCAGAGACGGCCGGGGGCAGCCAGGGAGAGAGATGTACTCAGAGACAGAGTAACACAGAGACAGAGAGTAACTCAGAGACAGAGATGTACTCAGAGACAGAGTAACAGAGGCAGATGCACGTAGAGATGGAGATGCACTCAGAGACAGAGTAACTCAGAAAAAGAGAGTAGTAACTCAGAGACAGAGATACACTCAGGGACAGTCACACGGAGACAGTGATGCACTCAGAGAGAGGGAGTAACAGAGACAGCGGGAGAGCAGGACCCTGAGATCTTTGGGGTTTGTTGGTCTTTGGGGTTGAAGTCCCTGGGGCCTGCAGGTTTTTTGTCTGACAGATGAGGAAACTGAGGCTTAGGAGAGAATGAGAGCCTCCTCCCATCCTTCAGGGCCCTGGGACACCCCCCACACCGCTGCACCCCCTGCTCCCCACTCCATGTACCACCCCACCACCTTCTCCCCACCACTACCAGCCCCTCGGGCCAGTTAAAAATAGTCCTGGTTTCAGAGCTGGGGAGGTTCTGCAGGGGCACCGGGCGGAGGGGCACCGGGCCGAGGGGCGGCGCTGGTCGGGGCACCGCGCGGCACAAAGGAGCCATTCAGGGAGCCGGCTCGCTCGGGATCGGGTTTCTGGAGAGCCCGCGTTCATTTCCCGGACGGACAGACGCAGCATGGCGGGGCCCCCAGAAGAAAACATCCTCTAGAAGGGCGCAGGCTCTCCTTTGGGGGCGGGGGCGCCCGTGTCCCCTGGAACAGAGGAGCAGGCAGAGGGAAGAGGCGCGCCACGAGGACCTTCCCCCCCCCCGCCACCCCCATTCTGGGCCTGACTGAGTGGCGAGGGGTCCCCTCCCCTCCAGGTGTGTAGGCAGGCCGGCGAGGGGCGGGTTTGGCGCCCCCACCCCCACCCCCACCCCCGCAGTGTGTGCAGGGCTTCTCCGCGCCCCTGGGCCCGCGCCCTCGTCCCAGGGAGCTTCCCGATGCCCATTGCTCCGCGGGAGCCCGGACCACGCTGGCCCTCCGTCTTCCCCAGCCAGTTTGGGGCCTGGTGTCTTTCAAGGAGCTCATTTTCAAATTTTCGAATAAATCGATCTGTAGCGCGAGGGGGAGAGTACGCACGACAAGGCGCAAACAATTCGGTGGCGGCGGCGGCGTCCGCGTGGGGCAGCGTGTGCACCATCTCCCTCTCCTTGTCTGAAGCGGCACGTGTCCGCTGACGTAAGCTCCAGGCACCCTACGCAGAAGCAACCCCTTCCCACCAGCCCTCAACCCCAAAGCCCCGACTCATGGCTGTCAACTGCGTTCTGACTCTACCAGACCAGTCACAGCTGCCCCACCAGGTCTCCAGGGCTGCCACCCCAACTGACACAGTCCCATGCTGCACATGGCATTCCCCTGTTGCTGCGGCTCCCCATGCCATCCCTCAAGGTGCCCGCTGAGGACTCTAAAAGGGGCCAGGGCTGCCATCGATCATGACGGGGCAGACCCGAGGAGAAGGGGCGGCTGGGTTCTAAGGGCCGGTTTTGAGGTCGACGGTTGAGTGCTTAGCCACTGTGGCGCCATGGTGTCGTGGAATGGCTTTTTCTCTTGTAACTCCCACCAAACGACTGGGGCATGGGGGTTGGGGCAGCATGCAGATAGAGTAGGTGGGGTTCTTGATCCAGGCAAGGATTGGTCAGGTTGGCCGTGCTCCTGGGTCTAAAGAGAGCCCTCTCAGAACCAGGGAAGAGTAACTCATGACCTTCAACAGAGACAAGCCATGAGTGGTTCTGGCAAGGATCAGTAGTGGCGGCTGCAGCAGCAGCAGCAGCAGCAGCAGCAGCAGCAAGGCCTTGAGACAGGGCAGCTGGTTTCTCTGCCCACAGAAGGAGTAAGACAGAGAGTCTCCTGGCAGGAGGCTAGCTTGCCGAGTGTGGTGCCATTTGGCTATTTGTCAGTGCGAAAGGCACTTTGTACCAATTGCCCCAGCAGGGCCCCCCCAAGGGGTCAGAGCTTCTGCGATGGAGGCCAAGGATCAGAGAGGCCACATGCCTGGAGTCATGACTGAGAAGAGGCGCTGTATCCTGAACGTTTCCGAATAAACCCTATGGTCACGAGTGCTGTCTCTGAGTTCATGGTGGCCATTGCCATGGATTTTCAAACCCAGCCTGTTTTATCCACAAGCCCCTCCACTGGGGCGGCTGCTCCAGGGGTTCTCACATGGGGAGGTAAGGGGGTTCAATAATCAAGCTCTCGGCTGCTAACAGAGAGGCCAGCAGACCTGCTCCCATCAGAATTTCCATCTGGGAAGCCCTCTGTCACTTGGGGTGTCCCAGTGGGTTGAACCAACCAGAACATGGAAACCCTGTTTGCAAGTGGGCAAGACGTCCAACTCCCTGCCGTGTTCTCCTGAGCCCCGACGTTCCATCTGTGAGAGTGGAGTCGCGAGAAGGTGGGTCTTCAAATCCGTGACTTTTCACCGGGGCTGGTGATGTAGGCGGGATGCCCAGCGTCATGCCATTTGGAGTCCTGGAGCCCCAGTTTGGATGAAACCCCACTGGCATCCTGGCCTTCAGGTTGAGGTGACCATGCAGGATGTGGGATCTCTCTTGCCGAGACTGTGGAGTGGGGGTGCTGATAGCACTTACGACAGGGGCCGGGGTGAGGACTCCAGCAGACGGTACACACATGTGTTCTGCCTCAGAGAGTCACCCCCAACAACTTCTGAGACCCCCGCTCCCCCCCGTGCGTGTCAGAGTGGATCTGAGCACTGCAGGCCTGTCAGTGGCTGAGTTTTGGGGATTAGATGGTCAGGCCTTGCCTCTGAGGCACTTCTGGGTGAACTCAAACTGTCAGTGTTTCCGTGAACAGTTTGCATGACACAGGGACTTCAGGGAAGCCTGGTCCTTGGGACTAAAGCTGAGAATTAATATCATTCCTAGTCCTTCTATAGTGCCCAGTACAGTGACCCTTCCCCTCTGCCTTGGGGACATAAAGCGACATGGGGGGGGGGGTGTTGTCATAAACTCACTGCCATTGAATGGAGGTTGCCGGGTGACGGCTTGCGGGGACAGGACAGAGCTGGCCCTGGTCTTCTCAGCCTGTCACTCTTTGTAGGAAGAGAAAGCTGTGACAGACACGAACTGAGGTCGCCGTCTTAAGAGGCATGGCTTGGTGGCATCAGGCCCACCCCCCACGTTGGGCAGCCACCACCTGTGTCTGATTCTAGAATATTCTCGGCAGCCCAGAGGGAAAACCCACACCCATTCTTTAAATGGGATGAAATAATCACAAACCTTACTTTTGTCGCCATTTTCAAGGGTACCATTTGGTGGCATGAAGTCCATTCAAAATGGTCTGTTTTGACTCACCTGGATTCACCCCCAGATCTTTCTCATCACTTAGGGCTACGGGGTTTAAATGAAAATGCTGGGTGGTTTTGTGTTGTTTTTTCGCCCCAACTGTTCCTGCCCACGAGGTATTTTTGTAAAGCATGCTATACTATTTTTAAAAAACATGCTGCTATAAAAAAACTAGTATAGCATGCTAGGAAAATGGGGTGTGTGTGTGTGTGTGTGTGTGTGTATGCGCGCACACCAACAGCCAATCCATATAATGCTTGGATTATTTGAGTAAAAGTACAGTATTTGCTTGTTTCATTAAAAAGAAAAGCCAAAACCCATCATCACCACCATTTATTTCCAGAACATTCCCCAAAGGGGCTGTTTCACATAAATGGCCTCAGACAATGTGGCCTTGTATATCTGCCTCCTCTCATCAAACAGGGTTCCCGGATGGTGAAAATGGTTTGAACTCAGCAGAGGGGTCCGGCTAACCACAAGGTCGCAGGTTCACACCCACCGGCCACCCCGAGGGAGAAAGAGGAGGCTGTCTGCTCCTGTGAAGGACGGACGGTCTCCAAAACCCACAGGGGTCGTTCTTTCTCCTATACGGCTCCTGGGGGTTGGAATTGACATGGTGGCGGTGAGTGGGGTTTGGGTCTGACTACCCTGGAGGTTGCGGCTTTGAACCCGCCCGCCGGCAGTGTGGCAGAAAGGCCTGGCAACCTGCCTCCCTGGAGATTTGCAGCCGAGAAAGTTCTGCGGTGCTTAGGTCTCCTGTCACGCCTGCACGAGAGCCCACTCCACCACAAGGACTGATCCTCCCCTCCCTCCTCCCGCCTCCGTACATAAGGTCAGAGTTCACCTATCTGCTAGCAGCTACCTAGACTCAATTCCTCCCATTAAAACATTTTAGGGTGGCAGAACGCATCTCACGAAACGTCTGCACCTTCTTTCGAGGGTGCCGTGCCTAGCCGTTTCACCCCAGTCGCTGCCCCGTTTTACAAAAGGGCAGACTGAGGCTCGGCCGGCCGGCGGCGCAGCTGGGATTCGAACTCTGTGATTTGCCCAAATCAGAGCTGAGCGTCTGGGACTTCCTCTCTGCGGCTCTCCGTCCCCGGGAGAGACAGACCGAAGAGGAGAGCTGCCCGGAACCCCCAGCTCTGCACTCTGCAGGCGAGGTGGCCCGGGAAGGGCATCTTGGCTGCTGGGGCCAGGGGTGGGGGGTAGCCCACCCTCTCTAGGCCAGGGAGCCACCTGCTTGCCGGGCGGCCGGCGAGTGAGGGAGCGGGACCCTCGCAGTCTTATATACCGGGGTTATTTTTAACCGGGGCCTCCCAGCATGTGACGGAGTTCCTCTCCCTGGCTCGCAGGAAACCCTGTTGGCTGCGTTTCCTGCTTACACGCTCCCGGGACCGCTGAGAACAAGGAGCTCCCGGCGGCTGGGTGCTGGGGAAGAGAGTCGGCCCCGCTCCCAGTGCTGGCAGGAACACTTGGAGAGCGCTGGCCGCTGGCCCCTGGCCAGGCCGAGGACAGCGCCGATATTGGTGACAAATTGGCCGCTTCCCATGGTGGAAAAAACGTGAGCGCCCAGCCCCCCGCCGGACAGAGAAATGTTTGTGCTGGTGCCTTTTTTTTTTCTTTCATTTTTAGAAAAATACTTCTGCCTTATTTTTGTTTGCAATTTTTTAAAATGGAGGACTCATTCACATAGTGCACAATGAGCCATTTGAAAGGGAGGGATTCCATGGCTCTCGGTCCCTTCACAGTGTCGGACAGCTACCTGTCACGCGTTCAAGGTCCAGCACGTCCTGTCACTCTGAAGAGGAAGCCTGATCCTGCCCCCAGCCCCTGGCACCCACCGACCCACTTTCTGGCTCTGGACCTGTCTGGCACCGACGAGGGGATGGGCGCTGGGGAGGCTATCAAACACCATCGTGCCCAGGACAGCCCTCTAGAGAAAGACTGGGGGCCAGACGCCCGCTGTGCCGAGGTCGAGAGGCCCCAGGTCCAAGTGGACTCCCAGATGTCCCTAACGGTAGATGCAAAGTCCTCCGGGCTGGGGGGGGGTCCTGTCTTGCTAGCCTCTCCCCCACAGAAGAGCTGACTTCTTTGTTGCCGGAGAAATGTTTATGGTTTCTGGGGTTAAATTAAACTCCTGGCCATCAAGGCAGTGCTGACTCCTGGTGATCCCCTGTGGGTTTGGGGGGACTCTGGGCACCGTCACGTTGGTTCTGACCCATCACGAGCCCATGGACACCAGACTCAAGCACTGCCCGGTCCCCGCCTCCTCCCATTCCTTCCTGTGCTCGAGCCCAGCGTCAAAGCCACTCTTGTCAGGGGTGTCCTGCTCTTTGCGGGCCTCCCTTTCCTTAAGTGTGATGTCCTTCTCCAGAGACACGCCTCCCCTGACCATGTCTGGTTGTTGTTGCCTTCTGAGACAGCGTGGTTCTCTGGGCAGGTCTGGGTGCTCTCTGATAAGTCTCTGTCAGGGTCGTGAGTCAAAGGCATCGATTCTCCCTCGGTGTGTTAGTCTGGGGAGACTAGAGAAATAAATTCCTAAACAGGCACATGTAGATAAGGGAGAGGTTTCTATCCAAGAGGAATGGAACATTGGGAAAGCATCCCAACCCAGTCCAGTTCAAGTCCCTAAGTCCAATATTAGCCCATAGGTCCAATACCAATCCATCAGTCCCCTTCAGACTCATGAAACACATGCAATGACACCAGAACAATCACAGGTCAGTGGGTGCAGAGTCTTGTGTATCCAGTAGAAGCATCTCAGGGCTGGCAGGGGTTTCCTGGCGGCCTCCCAAGCATCTCAGCACTGGCAGGAGTCTTTTCCGGTCCCAGAGGTCTGGTTCCATCAGGGTCAGCCCATGTGGCTTCTCCTCCGACTCTTCCAGGACTCAGGGTCTATCAGCATGCTGCCATCTTGTCTTGTCTCCCAGGCACTGAGTTGATGGTCTCTCATCTTCACGGGGGAAATATCGTAAGACTTCCCAGAATTCTCAGAGAAAGCCATGCCCACACAGAGGTCTCATAGGCTATCTCCAGATTGACAGGCTAGACTCCACCCCTACACTCTTAATCACATTGACCCCAGAGACATGACTGTCTCCGGCGGCCTTGTTAGTCAGTGTTCCATGTCTCCAGGCTCCGGAGGTGACCAATGACACCATGGCCCTGAGGCAGAAGGACACGCGACAGAGTGCAGAGGGCTCGCCTAGGACCCCAAACAAAACCCGACAAAGTAAAGGACACGTTTGGCCCAGCTGGTGAACGGTGACCACAGAACATTGTTCTTGCGACTGCTCTGGACTCGATGCCGGGTGACTCATGGACACCTGCCTGACGGTGTCACAGCTGCAGGTAGGGTCTGGTCAGTGATAGTGGCCAGACTTTCCCAACCGCCGAGGTAAGCGTGGGCTTACTTGTGCTTCCTTCCTAACCTGTCTTGAACAATTAAAACCCTCCCCTTTCTTCCCCACCGCGTTAAAGATTCTGCTGCTAGGCCTGGTTGGCATTTATCGCTCTCCCCACTCCAGGGCGGCACCTGCCTACAGCCTCAAAGTTCTTCACATTTAGAATCCCTGAGAGGGATTCCCCAGGAAGCCAGGTTAAGCACAGGCTGACTAGTGTTCACGTAGGCATCTAGAACAGCGGTTCTCAACCTGTGGGTCATGACCCCTTTGGGGGTCAAACGACCCTTTCACAGGGATCACCTAAGACCATCAGAAAACACATACAGCCGATGGTCTGAGAAACCAAGACTCCACTCCTCTCCCTGTCTCCAGTGGATCCACCCACATGCAGATCTGCTCACATAGGAGTCCCCAGCCTGGGGACTGTGACCCACGCTCCACCATGCTTCAAGACAGAATGCCATTGAGTTGTCATTAGAAATAAATATTTTGCAACATAGAATGACATCTTGTTTTTGATTCATCCCTCTGCTTCGATGATGCTCCATTTGTAACAGTGAAAATACATCCTATGAGATATCTACGTGGCGACTCATCACAGGAGCAAGATGACGGTGATGGAGTCATAATGAGGATCATGGTATGGTTGGAGGGGCTGTGTGAAAGGAGTGGGGAGAACGACTGCTCTACGGGGATCGTGAATCAGCACAATGGAACCCAGGCTAAGTGATGTCCACAGACGCCACACAGTCTTGCCACCCTTGCTTCTGTTTTTTGTTTGGGGGGGGGCATCACTGCCCTCTGGTGGTCGTGGGAGCTACCCAGCCTTGCTCCTGAGAGCCGCCAAGCCCATGGGCCACAGTCCCGCACTCAACCACTGCGCCACCAGGGCTCAGCCCGCCACCCTTGCTTCTCAGGAATTTGCTGGCGATACTTCCTCCAAGACACATGTGTTCTTCTGGCAGTCCCTGGCATTTGCAATATTCTTCACCAGCAGCAGGATTCAAGTGCATCCGTGGGAGTGGGGGGAGGGGGGGTACTTGGTGGAGGAGGGGTGCCATGCCTACAGCGATCAGCATCTGTTAGCACCAGGACGCTCAGTCAAGAGGGCAAAGGGATTTTGTCAACCCACTCAGGGCCTGGGAGCCCAGACTCAGGCCAAAGGCGGAGGAGAGGGGCAGCTCAAGTGGCTCAGAGCAGAGGTAGCGGGTCACAGGGTATTCTGGGACACTTGTGGGAAGGAAGCACTGTGTTAGTCTAGGTAGACTAGACTATACACACTCATACACACTCATATGTGTATAAGAAAGAGGCTTATTGGGCTGAGCCCCGGTGGCGTAAGTGGTTGAGTGCGGAACTGCAAGCCTGTGGGCTTGGCGGTTCAAATCCAGCAGCAGCTGGGTAGCACCCCCGACCACCAGAGGCAGTGATGCCCACAAAAAAAAAAAAAAAAAAAGAGGCTTATATACAAAAACAATTGAACATGGAGAAAATATCCCAGCTCAGGCCAGTCCAAGGTCATAAGTTCCATATTAGCCCATATGTCCGATACCCATCCAAAGGGCCTTTCCAGACTCACGAAGCACATGCAATGCCCTCAGGACAATCACAGCTCAGTGGGTGCAGAGTCGTGTGTATCCAGTGGCAGTAGAAGCATCTCCGCACTGGCAGGGGCCTCCCTGTGGCTCCTCCAGTTTCCAGGGCTCGGGGGTCTTATTGGCATGCTGCCATCTTTCTTACTTTTTTAAAAATCATTTTATTGGGGGCTGGTCCAACACTTATCACAATCTATATATACATTCATTGTATGTCAAGCACCTTTATACATTTGTTGCCCTCATCATTCTGAAAGCATTTCCTTTCTGCTTGAGTCCATGGCATCAACGCCTCGTTTTTCCCCTCTCCCTCATGTAACCTTGATAATTTATTATTATTTTGTCATATTTTATACCATCTGATGTCTCCCTTCACCCTCTTTTCTGTCGTTTGTCTCCCAGGGGGGAGGTTATATGTAGATCCTTATCATCGGTTCCCCGCTGCCATGTGTCTTGTCAGCTGCCAAGTCTTCCAGGGAGTGAGCAGAGAGATAGCGTCACCTGCCTCCAAGAAGGAATTACCACATTTCCCAGGATTTCAGGAGAAGACCATGCCCACACAGAGGTTTCATTGGCTATCCAGATTGACGGGCTACATCCTTTTTTTTTGGCATCACTGCCCTGGTGGGAGTAGGAAGCCCAGCCGTGCTCCTGGAGCGCTGCTGCTGGATTTGAACTGTCAACCCTGTGGGCCGCAGTCCTGTACACAACCACCAGGCCACCAGGGCTCAGCCAACAGGCTACATTCTTAATCCTCAAATTGACACTAGGCTAGGTGACTGCCACAGGGACCCAGCCCCTGGGGCATCTTGCCTGGGGTTCACTCCTGGGGTCAAGAAAAGCCACGAGCATCTTCTGATCCCCCATTCCTGTGGCCCTGAAATGTGGCCTACTGAAACAGGATGCCCTGAGGCCAGCACCCTGCTTCACCCGCATATCTGCCTGCTCATTCCTTCACTTGCCCAGTCCCAAGGGCCTGGGACTTTCTGTTCCTGGGCATCTCTGCTCCCACCAAGAGCAGACATGTCGGGACCCTGTTTTGTGAGCAAAGTTCCCTCGTGTCTGAGCTCAACCAACTTCACAAACTTTTATCCCCGGCACCGGTCGGTCTCAAACTACAGTCCATGATCAGAATCTGGCCTGCTGTCTGCCTCTCGAACTACAATGAAAAAAAGCCCCCCTAAATTACCGCTTTATTGTGATAAGATTCACACGCCCTACAGTTCACCCCTTTATAAGGGTACACGTGGAGGCCTTTCAGGGTATGCCAGGGCTGTGCACCTACCACCAATCCATGGTAGCATGTTTATATTTACTCCAAACAAGAAGTTCCTCATCCCTTATCTGCAGTAAGAATGGTTTTCACATTTTTAAAGAGTCGGCGGCAAAAAAAAAAAAAAAAAAAAATCAAAAGGAGAATGCTATTTTGCGATCCGTGAATGCCATCAGAAAAGCTTCATGGGCACACAGACAGCCCAGTCATCAAAGAGCCCTCTGTGACTGCTGTGTTGAAACAAATATAGAGTTGAGAGGTGGTGACAGTGACCGGCAGGCCCTGAACCCCACATACTCACCCGTGGACCCTTGACAGCTGCCCCTCTGCTCCAGCGAGCTGTCTCCACCCAAACAAAAAACTCACTGCCATTGGGTCAATTTCAACTCATAGCACTCCTGTAGGGAAGGGCGGACGTGTCCCTGTGACTTCCCAAGAGTGTGGCTCTTGATAGCAGGAGGAAGCCCCGTCCTTCTCCTGAGGAGCAGCTGGTGGTTTTGAACCTCTGACCTTGTGGTGAGCAGCCCAAGGCCTAACCACTCTACGTCTTCTCCACCTCACCAGGGACAGCCAAGTCACGGTGCTGCTTCCCGGAGCTTGACTGACCATTCGTTGTCCGCTTGGCAGCCAGAGCCACTTCTGAGCAGCCACCAGACCTGGCCTGTGTCCTGCTCACAGCCCTCAGTGCCTCCTTCTCCTGCGCCCACGCCGCTCCTCCCCCCCAGCCCAGCTCCTCCTGGATGGGCACCGGTGCACCCACAGGGTTCTTCAGGTGAGGGGGTGGGCTTCAGAGCTCCTCAGAGAGGTCACCCAGGCCACCCTGGGTGATGGCGCCCGTTGTGCAATGCAGGGTCTCCCCACTAACATTTGAGTCTGGGTCATTCTCGAGGTGGGGAAGGGGCTGTCCTGTGCACTGTAGGGTGTTGTGCAGCCCCCTAGATGCCAGGAGCACCCCTTTGCCCAAGTTGTGCCTTCCCCAGTTGTAGCAGGACATTATTAAATGTCTTCTGGGGGCGGAGCAGCACAGCCTGGGGTGAGAGCCTCTGGAGTAGAGGGTTTCCCTGACCGACCCTTCAAAGACTCTGTGGTCCACGTCCATCTGAGGTGCACAGCTACAGGGGTGGGGCATGGAGAGAAGCCGCCTCTCACAGGAGCTGGAGCGTCACGCTGCTTCTCCACAGGGTCCCGCCCAGTGAGGGGTTTATTTTGGTGTGCAGGGGGAGCAGGGAGTAGACTCCAATCCCCCCCAAGTCCTTAGAGCCCTCCACACCCACCCTCTGACACGGCCGACACCCGAACCTGGGTTATTCTCTGCATCTTGTGCACCATTTCCGGGCTCCGTCCTCTCCAGGCCAGCAGCACCTCCCCTGGAGTGTGACAACCATAAATGTCTCCAGACCCTGCCCAGAGTCCCCTTAGGACAGTCCTCGCCCTATCCCCCTGGGCACACACACCTGGTATGACCAGGTGGGAGAGACTTAGGAGGCTGGTTCGACCCTCAGCATAAAGGCAGACACAGCTCTGACCCGGGACAGACTGAGGACAGGCCATGCCAGCCCCTTGGCCGTGATTCTGAACAGCCTCTGGTTGCTTCTGGCTCCCGAGGTCCACATAGTAGAATGAAGCGGTGCCGGGCCCTGTGCCGTCAGCCCCTCTATCACTCCACCCCCTGGGGGGTGTCCCCCATTGTTGCTGTCCCTTCGCTTTACCAAGCATGATGTCCTTCTCCAGGCACTGGCCTTTCCTGGTCTCCGCATCCGCCCTTCAAAGGCATCTTCTAGCTGCGTTTCCTCCAGGACAGGCCTGCCTGTTCTCCCAGTAGCCCGGAGGCTGGGGGAGGGGACCAGGGGGGGCATTGGCTGTCCTTCAGCAGCGCCTCCTTCAAACACGTCCAGTCTCCGCTCTTCCTTTTTCCTGGCCCTGGTTTCACTTGTGCACATAGAGGTGCTGAAAGGCAGGCTAGGGTCAGGTGCCCATGGGTCCCCAAAGTGACGTCTCTGTTTTTCTGCCCTTTAAAGAGGCCCTTGTGGCGCGTCATCGACAGATGGACACACGGAGGCTGAGGGAGGGAAGCCAGGAGGCTGTCCTGCTCTCTGCCTCAGAGCCCTGCAGAGCCTCACCCCTGGCCCCTTGGAGGACCCAACGACAGAGGACCCTCCGAGTCCAACCAGCTCTCCGATTCCCCATGGGAGGGTCCATTTCTTCCACAAAAGCTTGGGGATAAAAGGAGCCATCCCAGCCCTGTCACCCGGAGAGGACAGAGTGCAGGGGAACTGGAGTCAGCGCCTCTCCGAGGGGAAAAGGGTGCACAGCCGCTCACACATCAGATGCCAGAAATAAGCCCTGTGTGGGATCCAGAAAGCTTCCTTCCCGCCCCGCTGCCCTGTAGGGTACAGAGAGGGCTGCAGTGAACCACACGGAGGGCCGTATCCATCCTCCTCCAGCATCCCTGTTGCCACAAGACGGGCCGCCGTGTCTCCCCGCTCCATCCTTCCCTAACTATTCTGACCCCAAGGGCCCTCCCTGGCCGCTCTGCCTCAGTGCCCTTGTGTCCCTCATTTGTCGCAGAAGCCCCACGACTCACAGGCAACACTCACAGGCGAGAAGGGTGTATTAGAGACGCTAACAGGGCATCACAAGTCAGGATCAGGAAGCAGTGAGGAGACAGTTCCTCAGCCAGCAGCCAGGTCTCTCACCCGATCTCAACCTCTCAGGCACATGGTTCCTTGGCCTTTGCTGCCACGGGCTAGGAAGTCAGCCCCATCTGTTGCTCTGGCTCATGGGTCTGGGGTCTCAGGACAGATGAGGGAGCAGTAGTCCAAGCGCCAGCATGGCTCCTCCAAGCTTCCCTACCCTCTGTCTGTGATGCATCTGGCTTCAGCGGCCTCCGCCACTTGAGACAGATTTTGCATGTGCTCTTTCTAGGCCCTTTGGTGTTAATCTCTCAGATATGCTTCATCTGTCCAGCCGGGGCGGGGAAGGGTGACCTGAACGCACCAATATCCTCGACTCTTGTGGCACAGGCCCTATTTGCATAGCCCCACCCAGCGATATGGTGGGAGTTGCAGAGACTGAGTGTTGCCATTCTTGTCAAGAGCACTCAAGTCAGCTCTGACCCATAGCCATACTCTGCACAACGGAACCGAACTCTGCCAGGGCCTGCGCCGACCGCACCACGATGGTTCTGTCGTGGCCATGTCCCCTGAGGGCATTCCTCTTTTTCAAGGCTCCTCCGCTTCCCCCAGCATGGTGAGCTCCTTCTCCAGGGACTGGCAGCGCCTAATCACAGATCCAGAGGACGTGAGACCAAGTCTCACCATCTTGGCTTCTAAGAGAAACATGCCAGCCAAGCTTCTTTTGAGACAGACTGTGCGGTCTGTATTTGTGTTAGTCTGGGTAGACGAGAGGAACAAATTCAAGGACATGCATATCGATATAAGGAAAGGGTTTATATACAAAAGGAATGGGACATGGAGAAAGCATTCCAGCCCAGTCCAGTCCAAAGTCGTTAAGTCCCATATTAGCCCATATGCCCGAAATCAGTCTATAAAGTCTCCTTCCAACTCACGAAGTCACAGGTCAGTGGGTGCAGAATCCTGGTGCTGGCAGGGCACCTCACCTCCAGGGCTCAGGGTCCATCAACAGCAGAAGCAACTCATCGCTGGCAGAGGTCTCCATCTGGCCGCCTCAGCTTCGGAGGTCTGGCTCCATCAGGGCAAAGCTGTGTGGTCTCTCCGCTGGCTCCTCCAGCTTCTCGTATGCTGCCATCTTGTCTTGTCCATGATTAACCGTCTCTGAGACTAACTCCCAACAACTGGGAGAGATAGCTTCTCATCTTCACGAGGGAAATATCGCCAGATTTCTCCGAAGTCTCAGGAGAAAGCCATGCCCACACAGAAGCCTCATCGGCTACTCAAGGGCTATCTCCAGATGAACAGGCCAGACTCCACCCCGACATTTCAATCATAAAATTAACATAAGCACACGACTGCCACAGTATTCAATGGGCTTTTCTGAGTCATTATTAAAACACATCCGCTCTTCTTCCGCAAAGTGCTACTTGTGTGCAGCATCAATGAAGCCATCCTCTGGTCCGAGCCTTCTGGGGAGCCACCTGTTTTGGAATGGGCACAAATAGATCTTCCTTCAGTCAGGTGTCCTGGTAGGAAGCTGTCTTCCGGATCTCCTGTCCTCGACCAGTGCGTGTGTCCAGTGCTTCATCAGCTCGTTGACACATTTCCAGTGATATTCCAACAATTCAACAATTCGTGGAACCTTGTTTTTGACTGATGCTTTCAGGACAGCCTGAGCTTCTTCCTTCGGCACCAATGGCTCTTGCTCAGGCGCTACCTCCTGGAATGGCGGTTTCGTGTTGTAGGTAGAAGAATCAGACTGAGACGTTTCACTCAGGGACATTCCTGTGTGACCCTGGAGTTCTGGGGTGACCCTGGGCATGCAGAGGTGGCTGTGCTCCCGCATCGCAGGGCGGCATGGTTCAGGGCCACTTCCTCCAGGAGGCTTCTGGGATTGAGCCCCATCTGGCTTTGCATAGTCCCCTCTTGGGGCCAGAGAAGTTTCTTGACTGTGAACTCTTGGTCAAACAGGAGAGCAGAGGGAGAAGCCCATGGTGGAAGAGGGCTGCCATGAGGGACTTGCCAAATTGCTGTGCCCTTGCAGAGAAGAGGCTTAAAGCTCCGATGGCAAGTATGTATTTGCACTTGACTGCTCCCCGGCCGTGCCTCGAAAGAAAGGCCTGGCCACCTGCTTCCCTAAAGACTGTCGCTCTGCTCGGTCTCCAGCTGGAAGTGAACTGGACAGTCAGGAGGTCTTTTGTTTGTGTTTGTTTGGGGGAGGTTTTCAAAAGCCGTTTCCACCACCTGAGCCACATGGCTGGCCTCGAGTGGGTGTCTACTTGCTAATCTGTAGGGAACTGTGAGAAGGCACAAGGAGAGCTATGCTTACCTTGCTTACAGGGTGATTGACTCCTGACGGCAGCCACTGTGCCAAACCACCTGTGATCGGCAGGTTCATTGGGCCCACCTGGTCACTCGGAACCTGTGGGATTGATCAGGTCGCAGTTTGATTGGAGGGCAAAGAGAAAGGTGGCTTGACAAGGCCTGTGCCCCTCTCTCCTGCTCTCTGGAGATCAGATTGATCGGTGTGCTGCTGGTATGTACATCTCTTACGTTTGGGCTGGTGGATCCGGTCTTCTTGCACTGCTTGAGTGCCCTATCCCATCGGGGTCTGTGTGGCTAAGCTCCTGAACTGCTGACTGTGGCTGACCAGCCCTGCTGTGTGCTGCCTGAGGCCAGACTGCCCGCATTGCCCGAGGGAAGACTCAGCTGTCTGCTTCCTTGACCTTGGACCCAGCATCCCTTGTGAGTTGAAGGACTTCCAGTATATTAACTGTTCCACGGAAGTGAGTTGAACTGTGTCCTCTGTACTGCTGTGTGGACTAATTAGCTGGACTAATTAGTCCTCCGATCTGTATCTATCTATCTATCTATCTATCTATCTATCTATCTATCTATCTATCTATCATCTATCTATCAAGTCGCGTATCTTGGTTTTGTTTCTCTAGAGAACCCTGTCTAACATACCCTATTGCCCTCAGTGTTCCTCTGCTTCCCTGAATGTGGAGTCTTCCTCTAGCAACTGTCCACCCGACATGTCCAAAGCAAGCCAGAGGAACAATGTTATGTTGGGATCCGTCAGTCTTCATTCGCTGGTGTCCCTAGTCTATTTTAATTTAGAAGTTCCCATTGGCTGGTTTCCCTAGTCTATGTGAATTTGAAAGTTCTGATTGGCAGGTTCTCCTGGTCTGAATTTGTCTGCAATCTCATGATTTGGTGGTTCCCCATCTGTCTTAGACTGGAAGTTTTCGTTGGTTGGTTTTCTTGGTCTCTCTTTGTCTGGGAGTCCTCATTATCTGGTTTCCTTGATCTGTCTTAGTCTGGATATCCTGCTAGAAGGATGGACCCTGGATGATCAAGTTGGTATTTGAAGTATGAGGAGACCTCCACAAGTCGATGATGAAATGGAAGTGAAAGGTAACGGGCTTTTCCCAAGGAAGCCCCCCTGTCGTATCAATTCCAGCCTCCCCCAAGCCACCCCGGTATGAGGAACCGACCTGCGGGGCGGATGGCAGAGAAGGCACATTAGATAACAGTTTCTCTCAAGGTGAAATTCCCCGAGTGTGACGTGCGCCTGTGGTTGTGTGGGAGATCTCTTTGTTCTTCAAAGATGCTCGAGGCAAGAGTGAGGGTCAATGCGCTGCAAGGTTGTCTCTGGTGGTTAGAGACATTTATGTGCACGCACTCGGCGGGGGTGGGGGTGGGGGACGAGTGAGGGTGTCAGGGAAGGAAGAAAGGGGGAGAGAGGGGGAAGAGGAGCGGGGCAGAAAAAGAAGACGATGAAAGAGAAAGACAGAGAGAAAGACAGAGAGAGGAGAGACTGAGATAGCTATGAAATGAGAACCAGGTAAATGGTTAACCTTTTACAAACCTGTCTGCAATGTAGGAAGCCAGCCTTTGCCTGCTTTGGGGGACCTCTCTCTAGACGGCAGGCACTTCACAATGAAATGTGAAAAGAAACGGGTCTTTGTTCCCCCGCTCCTCCAAGCCCAAGTGGATCGGCAGCTCTGGGCACCAGACGGGGCGGCCGTCGGTGCTTTTGAAGTGATCCCGGGGTCCAGACACCACGTAGGAGGCAGGAAGGCACCCGGTCACCGCAGGAGGAACAAGGCAAGGCTTCTTCTTCAAGGGGTGGGCTGGGGGAGGACAGAGGACCCAGGCCTGGCTAGGGGCTCCCCTGTTCTGCCCCCAACCCCCTTAGCTCTCGATTCCCCTAGACTTGTCCCTGTAGGGGTGTGTACAACATTTTGCAGACGAGATGGGTGACACGTTTGTCTGTGTGTGCCTAAGGTCAGGGAAGGCGCCCCGATGGCAGGGTGCTCAGCCCGCTGGGCTGCCCACCACAAGGTTAGCTGTTCAAAGCCAGCAGCTGCTCCTTGGGAGAAAGACGAGGCTTTCTGTCCCGGTGCAGCGTCATTGTCTGGGAACCTCACAGGGCAGCGGCACTCTGCCCTTCGAGTCAGACT
This sequence comes from Nesogale talazaci, assembly GCA_004026705.1. Taxonomy (NCBI): domain Eukaryota; kingdom Metazoa; phylum Chordata; class Mammalia; order Afrosoricida; family Tenrecidae; genus Nesogale; species Nesogale talazaci. Next base: position 12,263 of record PVJH01017793.1, on the reverse strand, counting down.
CCACCGGGTGCCAGTGAGTTTGGTTTTGTGAGTTC
>PVJH01017793.1:0-12128 GCA_004026705.1 Nesogale talazaci | reverse complement strand
CACGTTTGTCTGTATGTGCCTAAGGTCAGGGAAGGCGCCCCGATGGCAGGGTGCTCAGCCCGCTGGGCTGCCCACCACAAGGTCAGCTGTTCAAAGCCAGCAGCTGTTCCTTGGAAGAAAGACGAGGCTTTCTGTCCCGGTGCAGCGTCATTGTCTGGGAACCTCACAGGGCAGCGGCACTCTGCTCTCCGAGTCAGACTCCACCGGGTGCCAGTGAGTTTGGTTTTGTGAGTTCTAAAGATCAGAAGGCTCTTTGTTCTTCAAAGGGGTGACCCCTCCATGAGACCCCCAAGAAAGAGTCCCTGAGGGCTGTCTTCAGAGGACCCCAGAAGGAACCCTTTCACTTCTCTGCTCGTTCAGCCCTGGCAGGACCTAGAGGAACATGGGAATCCCAGAGGCCACTTCCTCAGCCTCCCAGCTGTCCTCACATCCCCCCATGGGGGCCGGGAAGGCTTCTTTACAACAGGGGAGGAAACACTGTGGAGGGGGTGGTCTCAGGAGAGGCAGTGGGGTACGGTAGATTTGAGTTTGGGGTTCAGACCCTGGCTCAGTCATGTGGGCTTAGTCTGTTTCCTCACCTTTGACGCTGTTAGCTAGCCTCCTGGGGTTAGTGGGGACCAGTGGTCTCCCACAGGGAGACCTGGCTGAACCCTTCCTCCAGCCCCCACCCCCACAGAAGTGAGGTTTAAGACACAGGTCCAAGACCACCAGCTGGACACCGATGGCTGGGAGGACCCCGACTGGATCTCCCTCCCCAACACACCAGAGTCCTCCCGATGACATGGCCGCTAAACAGAACACAAAACACGCCCCTGGGAGGGAAGCCCAACATACAGCTTGCCATTTGCGGGCTCACAATCCAGTGGCTTTTCATCCATTCCATGCCTTGTGCAGCCCCCAACTCTGTCTAGTTCCAGAACCTTCTCATCCCTTCCCGGCCCCCCACACCGAAGGAAGACTCCGTTCCCATTAGCAGCCCACACGCCGCATCCCGCTCCCAAGCCCCCGGCTACCACGACTCCACGTTCCCGTCTCCGTGGACAATGCCCTGCGTGGTCGTTTGTGCCTGGGCTTCGCTCGCCGCCTGCAGCTTCATCCGCGGCGCGCGCCGCTCGGCCGCTAACCAGTGGCCTCCCTGTTCTTAAAGGCACAATTGGCTTATAGAAGGACAGCATGCTATATTTGGCAGACATCAAACAGTGCCCGCCCCCAGTCCTGCCACAAATAGCCACAGCAGCTCAAGCCGCTACACAGCACATGCCTCTGCCCAGCCCCACCCCTGTGGGCTCCAGGGCCAGGGGTCCGGGGTGCAAGCCCGTTGGCCATCCCGGTTTCATTAGGGCGCCGTTCGGTGATCACAGACCCGCGATGTCCGCTCGGGGGGGCCACAGAGGCTGGACCTGTTGGGGCGAGGGAGGGCTGTGCCCAGCATTCCAGCGTGGCCTCCCCGGAGCCCTGGCCACCGCAGCCCCGCCAGGAATAGCCGAGCCTTTTATTTGGGAAGAGAATTACAGGGGGAGCTGCCGGGGGGCCGGCGCACGCGCCTTTGGAGCAGTCATTTTGGGTACAGCCCTGACCGCAAGCTTGGCTTGGGCGCTCCCAGGCCGGGCTGCGCGCACGGGCAGCCGCCGGAATGCCTGTCTTTAAACACAGGTTTCTTTTTACCCCCGTTTGAAGGGCGATCCGGCTATTTCTGTGCAGAAACCTATTTTCCATCGCCTTTGTGCTGGGCCCTCGCCTCCCTACTCCAGGCAGCCACCAGGCCCCCCCTCTTGTCTGTGTGTTCCCCTTCTCAGCCGGGGTCTGCCCTGAAACCCAGGGGTTTTTCTAGTTGGTGGTGGTGGTGGTGGTTGTTGCTGTTTTCGGTGGTGGGGATAGCTGCCTCTGTCTGTCCGCAGGCTCCCCAGTTCAGGAGGCGGAGGACTCCGGGAGCCACAGGTCCAGGGCCAGGTGGAGGGGCGGCGCTCTCCAAGCAGAACTGGAAGCGGCAGGTAGTGGAACGCAAGGTGTGTGGCGAGGGCGGAAAGAAGGTGCCGGTAACAGTGATGGAGGCTGGATTTGAATTGAGCCTCGGTTGGCCGAAAGTCAAAAGGTGGAGTGGGTGGGGCCCCTGAGAAAAGCAGCTAGGGGCTCCTCAAAAAGCGAAGCCTGCCAAGACCACAAGTCCACCCCCAGCCTTCAAGCCGAGGGTGAGCAGAGCAGATGGCGTCATCGGTCGGTCTCCTGAGCAGCGGTGGTTTTGAACTGCTGATCTGATGGTTGGATGGTCCAGCATGGACAGCATTGACAGTACCACCAGGGGACCTTAGCGCTCCCATACACCCAGCACGGTCACTCCCAAACTTGAAAAGCAGACAGACAGACAGACAGACACACACACACACACACACACACACACACACACACACACACCCTGATTGCATTTATGAGATTTTTCTCCTGGCCACATCCATCAAGGAGAAAAGTCGATCAGTGGTTGCCTGGGCTTGGGAAGGGCGTGCGGAGTGACAGCTAATGGGTACGGGTCGTCCTTCAGGGGTGATGAGAATGTTCTGGATTGAGATGGCAGGGCTGGCTATGCCCCCTGAACTCTGGTCGTTGCGTTGTTCATTTTCTGGTTATTGTCAGGCGTGGCCGAGTCCGTTCCGACTCGTGAGGGCTCCCCAAACTGTGGATGGGACGGACCCCTGGAATCCAGAGGGCTCGTCCTGGCGGGTTTTCAGAAGCCTATCGCCAGGTCTTTCTTTCCAGTCCTGCTTAGCCTGGGTGCTTCCCCCGGAAACCTCTCCAGCCTTCTAGCAACACGCAAGCCTCGGAGGACACACGGACAGTGTAGTATGCAAATATGTCACCTCAACGGAACAAAACAAAACAGACCATCTCAGCCCTTCCCTTGGGCTCCTGGAGAGCGGGTGGGGCTGGCAGGTGGGGAGGTAACGGACGCCCGCAGCACCTGGGTGAGCGGCAGGTTCCGTTGGTGAGCTATGACTCAGCGAGGCGGGCGGGGGCCGGGGGGCCTGCAGCGAGCCCTCTCAGCCCTGATGCCTGGGGTGGGTGGCTCTGCACAGCTGTCCCTTCTGATGGCTTCTTCTCAAAAGGCAGGGGGCTTCTTGGTAGGGTTGTCGGTACCCGAGGCTGGAGACTTAGTCCCCCCGGGTCCTTGACACTGTCCCCTGGGGGCTGGACTAGGTTGAGGACTCACTCAGTGCCGTGGCAACCATTCCGAGCATAGGCAGCATCGTGGTGAGGTGGTAGGCTGCTGGTCACAAGTTTGGCAGTTCGACCCGCCCCCACCCCGCCCCCTCACTCCCCCCCCCAGCTGCTCTTTGGGAGAGAGATGGCGCTTCCTAGTCCCGTCAGGCTTCGCGGTCTCGGAAACTCACAGGGGCAGTGCTGTCCTGTCCTCTGGGGCCCTGTGAGTGAGGACAGAGAGCAGAGTCCCAAGAAGGCCCTCATCAGGCCCAGCCTGGCTTGAAAAGATGAGCTCTGTCCCCTGCCTGCCTTTGCACCCGTTTCCATTTAAAAAAAAAACGGGCCAGCGAGACGAGGGTGTGAGGGGACAGATGGACGGAGACGGAAAGCACCCTGGGAAGGCTGCCAGCCGCGGCGGCCCTGGACCTATGCATACGCCGTGGTTGGAAGCCCTTTTAATGAAATGCGCACATCTGGGAGGGGAGGGCGTCACGGTGGCAGTCGGGGAACCCTAGGGCGCACGGGGCACGACCCCCCCCCCTCAGGTCTCGACCCCCCCAGGCCCTGGGTTCAGTTTGTGGACTTTTGCTTTCTGGTGAGAGCGGGGTGAGGTCGAATCCTTTGACTCACAGCGGCCCTACAGGACAAAGGGACAGGGACGGGGGCTCCACGGTGTTGCCAAGGTCTCCGCCTTCCGGGGGTCAAATGCCCCCCCCTGCACCCGCAGAGCGGCTGGTGGTTCTGAACCGCCCACCCATGGGTGGGCAGTGGAGGGGGTCAGCACCTTGTATGCGCCCCACCCTTGCTGGCGCCACGTCTACCACCCTGGACCACCCCCGTCCGCAGTAAACCCAGTGGAGAACAAAGGTTTCGTTGCAGCCTATCTTTGAATGACTGAGATTTGGGGTGAGCCGCGCGGTCGGTGGGGTGGCAGGGGCTGCTCCTGAGGCCCCTCCTGGGCACCTGGCTTTGTTCCTCTTCTGCACAGAGGTGTCGTCTCTCTCCCCCCCCCGCTGCAGTCCAGAACAAAGCCACCGCAAGAACGTGTTTTGTACCCCTGCCCCCTCGGTTTCTGCCCGCGGAAGTGGTTCAGAGGGGAAGTTGAGAAAGAAGCAAGGTGCTGGGATGGGGACCTCGTGGAGGGGGAGGCGGCTGGGGGGATGCAGTCCTGCTGGGTCCAGGGCCCTGGTCTGTGTCATCCGGGGCTTACATGCTTGGTCCACTTCCCTATCCAAATTGGGCTTCCGATTGTAGACCCCTTGTCTCCGGTTCCCTGGGCTTCCTGTTGCTGTGGGCCTTGTCAGTCCTTCCGGGATCCATGAGGACCCCAGGTGTGTCAGGGTACCTCGTGGCTCTGCTCAGAGGGGCGGTCTATGGCTGGAACCTTCCAGGAGCAGCTTGGCATGTCTTTCTTCCGACGTGCCTCTGGGCAGACTGGAACCACCGACCGTCCATCGGCAGGCAGGCAGCAGCCCAGAATGTCATCTATTTGCACCACCAGTCCTGGCTGAGCAGGGCACACACTCAGCCCTCGGTCTTGGGGGCACGGCCAAGAACAGGACAGAGCCTGAGGCTGACCCTTGGGACTGGGAGGCGGGGGGTGGGGGAAGCCGGCCACACATGAGGAGTGAACCTGACGATCACAGGGAGTGATAGAAGCCAGGGAATCCACAGAAGAGGTGTGGACAGAGGGAGGAACGGGGGGTGGGGGGCTGCATGAGCTCTGGGAGGGCTTCCCAGAGGAGCAGCATTTGGACCGAGACTGGGGAGAGCTGTAGATGGAGACTGGGGAGAGCTGTACGAGGGTGGACAAAGGGCCTCTCAGGCAGAGGGAGAAAGAAGCCCGTGCAAAGGCCCTGTAGTGGAAGGAGGCAGCTTTCCCAGGAGTGGCTGGGAGATGGAGAGACTGTAGCAGAGACAGGGCAGGGAGACGGATGAGCGTTTTGCTGGGCACTCCAGAGGGTCGGGGGCTTCCTGGAGAGAGACCCCCTGCAGGTGCCCAGCTGTAACGGGTAATGTGTCTGTTCTCTGGCCTATCTCTGAGCTCTAACCTGTGCTGTGCTGACCTGTGGCCAAGTTGACTCTGGCTCACAGTGACTGCACTCCGGACAGAAGTGGATTACCAGGCCTTTCTTCCTCCTCCTCCTCCTAGCAGTTGAATCGGCACTTCACCCACACATCATACAATTCAGTAGTTCGGTGACAGCAAGAAAGGTCGTACAAGCCTCGCCGTAATGGATTCTAGGACCTTTTCTTCTCCCTTGTCCCCTCGTTCTTCATGTGATGTTCTTCCATCGAGGCAAAAATAGACACAGCAAAACAGTTTCCAATTCAACAACTTCTCCATGCATCAGTCAGTGCCACTGATTATACTCTTCATGTTGTCTCACCATGATTTGTATCCTTTTCTCAACTGCTCCACCACATTGACACCAACTCAGTGCCCCCTAGCAAAAACTCACCCTCCTTTACCCATGGCACCCCAAGGTCAAGTGTAATGTCTCCCTTTTTCTCCTGATCTCATATTCAGATGTCATATGATCCCACAGTCAAATTGTTTTTAAAAAGAGTTGTCTATACATAGCCACCAACCGTTCCCTCCCTCCCAGGCCTTTCTTCAAAGCTGCCTCCCCGTGGGTGTGGTGGTGGCATCATTTTATGTCAACTTGATAGATAGGCGTAGGAGTGTCTAGCCTGTCATTCACGTCACAGTCTGGTGATGCCTCCACACTCTCTCTGCTTCACTTTCCTGTTGAGGAGACACACGCAGAGAACTGGGGGAGCCACGTGGAGGCCTGCGCCAGTGCCGAGATGTTTCCAACCACCACTGGATCCACTCGCCTTTCCCCCACTGGCCTGGGATCTTCCTGCCTTCAGCATCATTGCATGCGACTGAGTCATCTGAAGAGGAATTCATGGACTCGTACCGGACATGTGGGCTAATATCGGACGTATGGACTTGATCTGGATGGGGAGGGGGTGTTTTCTCATTATACAATTGCTCTTTGAGATAAAGTTCTCTTTTATACGCAGATGAGAATCTCTGGATTTATTTCTGTAGTCAACCCGGCCTAACACAGGGGGTTCAAATCACTAGCATTTCAGCTCGTAGCCAAGTGCTGGATCATTTGTCTTCACTGCCCAGGGACTCCTCATACCTTACAGTGTCACTCCTGGCCCCCGCCATCCCCACCAAGGACCAGCCTCCCTCCATGGAAGGGACTAAAACGTGACTGCCCGATCACCCCAATCCCGACTCGCAACAATCCTTTAGGGCAGAGTAGAACCTTCCCTGTGGGTTTCTGAGGTTGTGACTCTTTATGGGAGCAGAAAGCCTCCTCGTTCCCCCTCGGAGCAGCTGGGGGGTTCAAACTACCGACCTCATGGTTAGCAGCCCATGATGTAACTCACTCCGTCACCCGGGCTCCTGGAAAAGACATCTAGCAGATAAGGACTCACCAACCCCCATCTGCCCGCGTGCCACGCTGTGGGAGCCTTGGTGTTGCTGCACGGCTGAAGCCAGGATTTGGGATCCCAGTGGGATCACTCGGTCAGGGGCAGGTGGTGGAGCTTCCAGACACAGATAGACTAGAAAGAAAGGTCTGGAGGTGTACGTCTGAAAACCAGTCCCTGGAAACCCTCTGGATCACAAAGAGAATACCGTGAACGTGGTGCTGGGACTCGAGCCCCCTCCTGTGGAGGGCAGTCTCAGTGAGCACCATGGACGCTCCAAGGATAGTGCATGGTGGGCATTAGGGGGCGGTGCTCCAACCTGCTGTGCTGGGGTTGCCACGATCTGAAATGGACTCATAGGAAACTGGTAACAGTCACTCCCTGCCCTCCAGGCTAGAGTAGAACTGCCCCCGTGAGTGTCTGAGACAGTAACTCTTTTTTTTGGTGGGGGGGGGGGAGTCACTGCCCTTTGGCGGTGGGAGTAGGAGGCCCAGTCTTTGCTCCTGTAGAGCTGCTGCTGGATTTGAACCTCTATCCTAGTGGGCTGCAGCCCCGCGCACAACCACTGCGCCACCGGGGCTCAGCCCAAGATGGTTACTCTTACAGGAGAGCATACCCTTGGTAGATGGTCAACAAACAGGCTTGTTGCCCCTTTTCATGGAAGCCCTTGAACATGTCTGATGTAGGGTTTGGGGAGGTGAGGTGGCCCTGCCTGATGTGACTTGATTTTCAGACTGTGGATGTGAGCAAAGTGAAATTCTTGGCGATTTCAACCTTTTCTCTGCTTAACAGGATGCAGGCCATTTGTGAAGATCTCGGTTTTCTGTATGTGGTGGGGTAACCTGCCCTAAAGGTTGTCGTCTCTGGTCTTCACCCGTGAGGGCTTTGAGTCCCCTTCATGGCCAGCAAGCAAGCGTGTGTCATCTGCACATAGTTCACCAGCCTGCCTCTAATCCTGATGTCCCGCGTGGTCCAGCTTCTTGGATGATGTGCTCAGCAAACAGATGATTGAGTCGGTATGAAAGGCCACAAGCCCGACACACACTTTGATCTGAAACCATTGCGTACCCCCTTGTGGACTGCCGCTTCGTCTAGACCAGTGGTTCTCAACCAGTGGGTGGCGACCCCCTTTGGGAGTTGAACGACCCTTTCACGGGCTTGTCTGATTCATAGCAGGAGCAACATGACAGTGATGAAGTAGCAACGAAAGTAATTTTATGGTTGGGGGGGGGGTCACCACTACATGAGGAGCTGTATGAAAGGGGTCACGGCCTGAGGAAGGTGGAGGATCCCCTAGTCTGTGCAGTGTCTGCAGGAGCACTGTGAGCTGCTCTGGACTTCCTGTTCTTTTCAATGTTACCCACAGTTGATTGGGTGGTTGTGCTCCCCACAGCCTGTGCATAGTCAATAAAACACAGGGAACACACATTTCTGATTTTTTTTCTGCTTCCAGCCAGTGTTCATTTGGTACCAGCAACCATGCCTGCCCTTGGTTTCACGTCCTGGTCTGAATCGGCTTGAATTTCCAGCAGCTCCTTGTCTGTGGACTGCTGCACCCGCTGTTGAATGATCTGCAGTGTGTTTCTTCTTGCTTGTGATATTCATGATGCTGCTTGAGTATTTCCTCATTTCCTTACTGCACCTTTCTTTCCTCCTGACAGGCAGGCGCAGCTCTTCCACTCAGTTTGCTGGGCAGTCATCTTCCGAGCCCCTTGGCGTGAGTAAGTGCCTCCAGTGCTGGGTCAGTGTGTTGAAACATTCCAAGTCGATTCCTGGACCTGCCCTGCTTTTTGCCACTGTCTTCAAGGTAGCTTGAGCGCCATCCTTCATTACCATTAGTCTTGGATCTGACTCTACGTCCTGAAGTGGTTGAATGTCACTTGAACCGAGTCTTTTTGGTACGGCGACTCTGTGTATTCCTTCTGTCTTCTTTTGATGTGCTTCCCGCACCCTTCAGTAGTTTGCCTATCAAATTCTTCAATAGTGCAACTTGAGACTTGGGTTGTTGTTGTTTTTTTCTTTCCCTTCAGTACTTTCCATTTGAGAATACCCAGGCGCATTCATCCCTTTTGGTTTTCTTTTCTTTCTTTCTTTCTTTTTTTTTTTTTGTGGGCATCCCTGCCCTGGTGGGAGTAGGAAGACCAGCCTTACTCCCGGAGAGCTGCTGCTGGATTTGAATCACCAACCCTGTGACTGCAGTCCCGCACTCAACCACTACACCACCGCGGATCAGCCCGCTTTTGGTTTTCTAACTCAAGGTCTTGGCACATTTCATAACACTTTGCTATGTCTCCTCAGGTCACCCTCTGACATTTTCTATTCAGCTCGTTGACTTCATCATCTTTGTTCCATCCACTTCAGCTTTTTGACACTCAAGAAACAGTTTCCGAGTCTCTCCTGGCATCCACTTTGGCCTTTCCTTCTTTCCTGTCATTTAAATAAATGTTTGCTTCTTTATGCAGTATGTCCTGGGGGGTCATCCCACAGCTTCTCTGGTCTTTGGTGTTCAATGTGTCACATGTATCCTTACAGTGGTTTTCCAATTCAGGTGGGAGGTCCTCACGGTCCTATTTTGGCTCTCACACACTGGTTGTCATTTTCGTTTGCTTCAAACCTGGACTTGCCTGGGTGCCTTGCTGTGGTCTGTCCCCCGGCCTTGTTCTGATAGATGAGATTAAGCTTCCCCATCTGTCTCTTCCTACAGATGTGGTCAATTTGATTTCTGAGTATTACACCTGGTAAGGTTCACATGCATCGTCTTGGTTGACACCTCTTGGAAATAGGTATTTCCAGTGACCAGGTTATCTGTTTTGCATATTCTATCAGGCAGTCTCTGCCGTCTTTCCCATCACTGACTTCACATCCTCCAACTCCTGCTCTTGGCTTGGGTTCTTGACCCAGCTATTCTGTGGGAGAGACAAGGCTTTGTCTGCTCCCTTCAAGACGTACAGTCTGGGAAACCTCCAGGGGCAGTTCTGCCCTATTTTGTACGGTCGCTGTGAGTCAGAATCGAATGGGCGGCTGTGAGTTTTTTTTTTTTAAACTCCTTAATTGTTTCCAACGTTCGAGTTCCAATACCAGTAAAGAGCGATGCACATTCAAGACTGGATATTTTAAAATCAGGAAGTTAAAAAAATCAAGCAACCCAAATCAATGGGAAGGGGTGGGGAAGTAGTGGAGATCCCGAACCCACCTGCAAGTTGTCACATAAAAGACCGGATAAACTCGGGATCTGTCCGCAAGGTGTTGATGGCAGGTGTGCTCCATTTCAGTTCCCAGGAGTGAGTCAAGACCATCGACTTCCTCACGGTCTACTGATTGGAGATTTGTGTGTGAAATTGAAATACTAGTCTGATGAGCACGGCATCTGGAGGTCACCCTGCCTCTGTCCGCCTTGTGGAGTTCTGGTGGCGTAGGGGTTGGGCCTCGAGCTGCGAGGTCAGCAGTTCAAAGCCACCAACCTCTCGAGGGAGAAAGATGAGGATCCTGTTTCTGTAAAGGGCTGCCTTCGAGGCTGAGCCTTGGTGGCCTAGTGGTTGTGTGTGGGACTGCGGCCCACAGGGTTGATGGTTCAAATCCAGCAGCATTTCTCCAGAAGCAAGGCTGGGCTTCCTACTCCCACCAGGGCAGTGATGCCACACACACACACACACACACACACACACACACACACACACACAGGTTATCCTCTTGGAAACCCACAGGGACAGTTCTACCTTGCTCTAAAGGGTGGAGATGCATTGGCCGGGCCTCCGATGACAGTGAGCTTATTCGGGGCTCAGTGTTGTATTTCAGATCTCGAAACATCCTGTGTGTTGATGAATGTGTGGTCATTTCTCTTCATGTTGCCTTCGTGGCACCAGCAGCCACGTGAATGTCAGTCTAAGTGGCCAACGTGGTTGTTGTCCGGGGTCCTCCAGTGGGCTCTGACCCATTGCCACCTTCTGCACAGCAGCATGAATCTCTGCAGTCCTGCACTGTCCTTGCCATTCTTCCTGCGCCAGAGCCAGTGTCGCAGCCATGGCACCCATCCACCTGCTTAAGGCTCCTTCCCTGGGTTCCCTGCCCCTCTACTTTACCAAACTCGAGCGCCTTCTCTGGGCATCGGCCTCTCCTGACAACACCTCCAAAGTCTGGCGGGTGATGTCTCCCGTCCTTGCCTCTAAGGAGCGCTTTGGCCACGTTTCTCCCAAGACAGACTGCTTGGTCCTTTTCGCACCTCGTGGCCCTGTCAACATTCTTCCCAAGCTTGGCGATTCATGGTCGGTACCGGTCCCCATTTCGGCTCACCGACCCCTAGAATGTTGATCTTCCAGCATTCCACTTCCTTTTGGGTGGGCTTCCACTTCTCTAGACCCCTCCTTCACGCGGTCCTCGTACTGATGACCGCGGGTGAGTGTTGCTCGCGCCTGCTTGACGTCAGGTTGGCAGACGCAGACCGGGAGAGCTCGACTCCTTCCATGTCATGACGACAGGCTGTCACTTTCCCCAGCCCAGCCGTCATCAGAGTGCCCCCCCCGTCCCCCGCCAGGTGCTCGCTCATCATCCAGCCCGACAGGTAGCAGACTGGGTTCTGCTTCTGCTCCTGAGGTTTGCACGCAACAGTATTTTCAGCAGTGGGTCGCCAGGCCTTTCTTCCTAGTCTGTCTCCGTCTGGAGCTCTGCTCTCACCTCTCCACCATGGCTGACCCTGCTGGTATTTGAACCACCCGGGGCAGGGCTACCAATGTCACAGCCACGCACTGACCACGACAGCACAGGATGCCCTGATAGACGCCGGGTTTGGCTCGTGGTCAAGGGCAAAATCTCTGGACCACACTTCCCAAGCTCACCATAAAACCTACGGGCGGTGCTCTCTCCTTGAATCCAGCTGCACAATCCGTGGACTCCCTTTGAGAATCTGTCAATAGGTATTTGCCCAGCTTGCCTGGGCGCTGGTGACAGGCCAGGCCTCTGACCTCTGCCACTCCCAGGCCAGAGGAAGGTGAAGCTGAGAAAGAGTGGCACTCATCCGGGCAGCGGTGGCTGGGTGGCAGAATTCTCGCCTTGCGTGCGGGAGCCCCAGGTTCGAGTCCAGGCAATGAATCTTGTCCGCAGCCACTACCCATCTGTCCTTCATAATGACGTGATCCAAACCCGGTCGGGAGGGCGGCCGGGGTGCCAAGCAGTGTTCTGTTCCGCTGTGCCCGGGTCACCAGGAGTGGGTGGCAGCTCTCCTCACCTGGCCATGCCCACATCAGTCCACACAGCTGACTGGTCATGCCACTGGGCCCATGTCACTCGCAGACCAGCCCTTTTGGTGTGAACGGTGGCTGTCTCTCTGTGGCTGGGAGCGAAGAATAAAGCTAACATCAGGGGAGAGGGCACTCCTGATGAGCAGGTGGGGAATCGGGGAGGGCTTCTTGGAGGAAGAGACCCTCCAGGAACCTCTGGGAACAGCCTGTGCAAAGGCCTCAAAACTCCCCCCACCCCATTGTCCCAGT
>PVJH01017792.1:8780-47031 GCA_004026705.1 Nesogale talazaci | reverse complement strand
TTCAATGTTGCCTATCAGCTGCATGCCACGAAAGACACCCCCTTCCTAATATAACCAAAAGCATCCTCAGTGACTCCTCTTCCTACCTAGAGGTCAGCCCTCCCTCCCCTCCCCGTAATAGACATGCACCTAAGTGCCTGTCAAAAGTGACTGTTCTCTCTCCCCTGTCCGGCACTGCCTTTCCCATCAGTAAAGCCCACCTCCCTCTCTGAGGGTCCTCACCCCAGATCTGCATGGCAACCACTCAGCAGACAGCACCCCCCGCCCCCCTGCCCTGCCATCAGGTGCCCCCCAGTCAAGTGACCTGCACTGTACTTACCTGGAGCAGATATGTGTGCTTCCTTGGCACTGGCCCTGCTCTTTTCCAGACTGCCTGGTCCCAGGCCAGAACGGGATGCCCTGCAAGCTTGAGCTTGTGCCTGTTCTCCTACTGCAGTGAAATCAGACAGCATTTGTTCTTTTGTGCTTGACTAACTTTCCTCATCGTAATGTCTTCCAGAACCCCTCATGGTATCATCGTTTTTCAGGGATGCATGGTATTCCATTGTGTGTCTATACCAGAGGATTTTTTTTTTGACATCACTGCCCTCTGGTGGTGGGAGTAGGAGACCCAGCCTTTGCTCCTGTGGAGCTGGAATTGAACCTCCATCCCAGTGGGCCGCAGTCCCGCACACAACCACTACGCCACCGGGGCTCAGCTATACCAGAGGATTGTTATCCACTCTTCTGTTGATGGGAATTTTGGCTGTTGCCAGCTTTCTGCGATTGTGAACTGGGCTGCAGTGAACATGGGGAGCAAACGTCTGTTCATGATCTGTTACTTATTTCTTTGGGGTATATTCCCAGTAATGGCATTGATGGTAGTTCAGTTGCCATCTGTTTTAGGTGTTGCCATATCTGTCGGCTTCCATGGTGCCTGTAAGCATTTACAGGTCTACCAGATAAGAGTTCCTGTCTCACCCACCCTCCCCAACATTTGTTGTTCTCAGTTTTTTGTTTATAATGGGGCTGCAGCTAGGGCCTTAGGTGGTATCTCACTGTGGTTTTGACTTGCATTTCCTGGATGGTTGATGACCGGAAGTATTTCCTCTTGTGTTAGTAGTCATTTGAGTGTCATCTTTTGTGAATCGTTGGTTCAGGCCCTTAGGCCACCTTCTGTAGAGCTATTAGTTTTTTCCCTTCTTGTAAACTTAGAGAATTCTGTAGATTTTAGTTATTAGTCCTGTGTCATTAGTCCTATTAGTCATTGCTAATAGTCTTTCTCAGTCTGTGGGCTCTCTCAGTTTATTCTTTTAATGAAGTCTTTTGTAAACACAAGTGTTTCATTTGGGGAGGGGGGGCATCACTGCCCTCTGGTGGTGGGAGTAGGAGACCCAGTCTTTGCTCCTGTGGAGCCGCTGCTGGAATTCAACCTCCATCCCAGTGGGCCGCAGTCCCGTGCACAACCACTATGCCACCGGGGCTCAGCCCACAAGTGTTTCATTTTTAGTAGGTCCGCTCATCTGATTTATTTTCCCCAGCGTGTTTCCTTTGTCATTTCTGATAGCCTGTGTAGTTTCTGCACTAGGGTTCCTAACTTTGTCCCAGTTTTCTCATTGATGACCATGATAACTTTGGGTCTTCCATTTAGGTCTTTGTTCTACCTTGAGTTTGTTTTTCTGCATGGAATGAGTGATATATGGCTCTGGTTTCATTTTTCTGCAAGTGAATACCCAGCTTTCCCAACATCATTTATTGGAGAGGACATCTGATTCCCATTTAATGTTTGGACCTTTGTTAAAAATCAATTGTCTGTATACAGATGTTTTTATTTCTGGGTTCCCTGTCCTGATCCATTGGTCCAAGTTTCTGTCATTATACCAGCACCAGGCTGTTTTGACAACTGCGGCTGTGTAGTAAGTGTTGAGGTCAGGTAATGCAAGACCACCTACTTTGTTCTTGAGTTCTTTGCCTATCCTGGGCTTCCTTCCTTTGCAGATGAAGTGAGTGATCAGTTTTTCCATTTCTTTGAAGAATTATGCTGGAATTTGGATCGTGCTTGCATTGAATTGATAGACTGTTTTTGGTAGTATTGACACTTTCACAATATTGCATCTTTTGATCCACGGACGCAGAATATGCTTCTCTTTTGGTTTCTTGTAGTAATGATCTGTAGTTTTCTTCAGGTAGGTCTTTTGGTTTTTTGGTTAAGTTTATTCCTAGGCATTTCAGCTTTTGCAAGGCTATTGTGAATAGAATTGATTCCTTGGTATCTTTTTCTGCATTCCTGTCACTGGTGTCTAGGAATCCTGCTTGGTCATCTCATATCCTGCTATCCTACTAAACTCTTTTGTTTCCATTCATCCTAGTGTGGACCCCATAGGATTCTCAATAAATAAAATCTTGTCTGCAACTAGCAAAAGTTTCAGTCAATTGTATACCCTTCTTTTTAGCCAGTTGTATTCCCTTGATATCATGTTGTTGTCTCATGGTGTTGGCTAGAACTTTCAGCACAATGCTAAACATCAGTGGAAATAAGGGACATCCTTGTCAGGTCTCCTTATCCTGTAGAAATGTTTTCAGTTTTTCTCCATTGACTGTAAAATTGCCTATGGGCTTTGCATATATGTCTTTTATTGGCTTGAGGATTTTCCCTTCTAACCCTATCATCTTGAGAGTCTTCATTAGGAATGGGTATTGGATGTTACCATATGATTTTTCTGCATCAATCGGTATGAGCATATGGTTCTTGTTGATATGGTAGATTATGTTAAATGTTTTTTGAATGTTAAACCAATCCTGCATCCCCAGTATGACTCCCACCTGGTCGTGATGTATTATTTTTTGTATGTTGTTGGATTCTGTTGGCGAAGTTTTAAGGACTTTTGCATCGATTTGCATGAGAGAGATCAGTCTGTAATTCTCTATCCTTCTGGTGTCTTTGCCTGGTTGCATAGAATGTGTTAGAGAGTTTGCTGTCCCTTCTTATGTTCTGGAAAAGTTTGCGTAAGATGGCTGTCAGCTCTTCTCTGATTGCTTGGTAGAATTCTCCTGTGAAGCCATCTGGAGACAACTATATCTGCTTATTCTTTTGCTTTGGGTCTGTTCTAGTTTTTAATGGTCATATGCATTAATTTGGGGAGGCAGTGACTTTCCAGATATTTGTCCATGTTATCCAAACTATTGAATTTGTTGGAATATACTCTTTTGTAGTGCTCTATAATTAATTTCTTTCTTTCATTAGAGTCTATTGTGACTTCCCCTGTTTTATGCCTAATTTTAGATGGTGATATCTGGCCCTTATTTTCCTCTAAGTTTACTAGCAGTTTGTCAATTTGCTGATCCTTTCAGAGAACAAACTTGTGGCTTTGTTGATATTTTTTCCTATTGTTCATTTGTTTTCCAGTTCATTTATCCCCAGCTCTAATATTTATTGTTTCTCTTCTTTTGCTTTTCTTGCGCTATTGGCTCTGTTATAGCCGCTGGAAGTGCTGTGCTAAGGGACTGACCATAATTCTCTTCTCTTTTTTCATGTGTGGATTATTGCGATAAAGTGACCGCTGATTACTGCCTTTGCTGGGTCCTATAGGTTTGGGTATGTTATATTGTCATTCCTATTGGTTTCTAGGAGCTTCCTAATGTCCTTTCCAATTTGGGCTACTTACCCCTCTTTGAGAAGTGTATTACTGAGTTTCCAAGTGTTTGTCTTTGTTTTCGTCTTTCTTTGATTTTCAGCTTTCTGGCACTGTGGTCAGAGAGAATGTTTTGAATGAGCTCTGTGTTTGAAATTTCTCAAGTTTACCTAGAATCCCAGCATGTGGTTTATTTTTGAATATGAGACGTGTGCATTGGAGAAGAATGTGTATTTTCTTACTGTTGGTTAGAGAGCTATGAAAATGGTTAGGAGGTATAGTTGTTCAATTGTGTTGTTCAGTTCTTCAATTTCTTTATTGAGTTTCTTACCTGTTTATCTAGCTTTCTTTGAGGGTGGTGTATTGAAATCAGTCACATCTTTTTTCATCTCTTTGACGATTTGGTTGGCTCTTTCGTTGGGCACATGTGTTTATTTTATTTATTGATTCTTGTAATGCCCATTCTTACATCTCATTATATCATGTACCTTGAGGTCTATTTTGTCACAGATTTGTATAGCCACCCTGCTTTTTTTTTTTTTTTTGCCATTAGCTTGGTAAATGTTTAGCCATCCTTTGACCATCTATTTTTGTTTGTGAGTTTGATATGTGTCTCTTAAAGACAGCAAATTGATGGATATTGTTGTCAGTCTACTACTTACTGTCTTTTATAGGTATGTTTAAACTATTAACATTCAGTGTCGTTAAATCTAAATGAAGATTAGTTGCTGTCATGTCATACTGTTGGTGCTTGTTATTTTCCTTTCTTCTCCTATATAGTGTAGTGTGTGTGTGTGTGTGTAGTTTGTCATTTCTCCCTTGGATCTGTAATGTTTGGGATACTGTTTTCAGTTCAGTGTATTGGTTTCTGAGTGGTGGTACAGCCAGTGGTGGTCTCATATTTGTGCTGCAGTTGTTGGTTTTCTGCCCATAAATAATTGGAGATTACTTTTTGCAATGCTGTTTTTGTTTTAACAAATTCTCTTAAATGTTTTCATATTAGAAGAAAAAACTTTTACTTCTTCAAATTTGATGGAGAGCTTTGCTGGAAAAAAAAATTCTTGGTGATGGCAGCAAATGTACAGATGTGGTTTGCGTACAATAGATGTATGTATTGCTTGTGATAAGAATTGTATGAGCCCCCAATAAAATGATTTTTTTTTAAAAAAACCATAATGACAGAGCAACCAACAGAAGTTTAAAGAAACTGGAACGTAGATCTAAAATTCTCAAATATTAAGATATGCATTGCAAAATGAAAAGATCTTGAGTTGCAGTTGTTTCTCAAATTTCAGAATGCATCACTCCAGTTTCTACAGTCTGTAGAGAAACCCGAGCTCATTCTTGCCTGTTTATCTTTACATGTGACTGCTTTTTTCTCTCTAGATGCTCTCATGATTGTCTCCTTTTCCTTGGAATTGGATAATTCGACTGCTAGATGTCTGGATGTGATTTGTGGTGGGAGGGTGCTAAACTAATTGGTGTCCTCTCTGCTTCCTGAATGATTATCTTCTCCTCCTTTATGATATTAGGGATATTTCCTTCCAAGAATTCCCTTACTATTTTACCTTTATTTCTTCTTGCTCAGGCATGCCAATACTTTGAATAGTGTTTCACTTTGTGGAGTCCCATATCATCCTCAGGCCTGCTTGCGATTCTTTGCTTTCTCGTTTCTCTCGTTTGCTGTTTTCTGCTTGGTTATCTTCGAGACCGCTCCCTTGGTTTTTTATTTCTTCCATTCTGTTGTTGAGATCATTCGCTTTTTTCTTTCTTCCGGCTATGTCATTCCTAAGTCCTAGATCTCCCTTCATATGAGAATTCTATATTTTCATTAGTTTTCAGTATCGATCCCCTAATTTTTTGTATGGCCCTAAATAGTAATATTCTCATGCATTCTTTCTCTGGCAGTTCAAGAGCTTATGTTTCTGTGTAAACAAGTGGGTTTGGGTTATCTTCAATAATTGACTTTTTTCTCTAGATTATTTACTGTAACTACTGGTGTTGGCTGTTTGCGTGACATCTTGACTGAGCTGACGGTGGAACATAGTTTTCTGGGATGTGTGTGGGGGGGGGGGAGCTGACTCTTTAGGGGAGAATCATATAGGTGCTATAAAATATATTGTGCATAGATGAGGCGTGAGTGTTACTTGGGTGGGTAGGATTAGGGTCTAAGTGCTCAGGATAGGTGTTAAGTGGTGGTACTAATCGTAGGAAACCTTACCATTAAGAACAGTTATGTTTAATGAGTTGGGTAAGAGGATATGGGAGATGCAATGTTACTTGGTAAGTTAAAGAGTATGTGTGTGTGTGTGTGTGTGTGTGTGGTGGAGGAAACAGGTTCCAGAGGTTATGGTGTTTGGGGTAAGTGAGGGATGTATTAAATCTACCAGAATCTCTTATCAATCCTGTATATTATGTGAGAGTGTGGTCCTTTTGTTATTGTGCTTAGAGGATCCCTGTACGACTCACAACTATCCAGTCCTTACGTGTGGTCCTAGCGAGGAAATGGACTATTATCGTGGATACCCCAGGGGAGAGGGGCTTCCACTCAGAGGGTAATCTGATAAAAGACTGCGGACTCAGTACTGCAGATTTCCTCCCCTGTTGGGGAGAGCAGCTTAGAAACCTGAATATTCCAGATTCTGTTTCCTCTGGTGGGGCAAGTTGTTTGGCGTTTCCTTTCTCAAAAGAAACGCAGGAGCAAATCTAACCACCTCCTGGAGCCCACTATACTGCAGGCTCCAGCCATGCCTCTGTCTTCCTGGTGCCAGGGCCAGAGCCCCTCCCACTAGCTGGGGCTCTCTCTGTCAGTCACCCCCACCCCTGCCCCTGTGGGGGGGGGGGCGGAGCTGGGCCTTCGCTAAGGGTTATCCCTAAAGTGAACTCTACTCTGCAGGTCGCCACAGGTTCCAGCCCAGCCTCCAGGGTCCCCAGGAGTCCATTTGGGCATTCGAGGGGTGCCCCCAAGGGATAAGACTGCCCTGGGCCACCTCCCCACACTGGCAAGCCACCGACGGGGGAGCGGGTGGGGTGAAGAGTGGCGGCCCCACAGAACAGGGCGGCAAGCACGGGCTGGTGCTGTGAAAGGGGCACGCAGGCATGCTGAGCATAGCTGTGCTGTCTGCGGGAGAACTGGCCAAAGAACCCCAGGATGCGGAGAACGTCCCGCACCGCGGTCCCACTGTGTGGCCTCCTCACCCATTAAGCTGGCGATCATACAGAGGTGCCATCATCCGGAAATCCTCATGCGGATCCTTTTCAGGGACTCCTTTGTACTGTTGTTTCTGTGGAGAGTGTGCTCCCCAGGGGCTCTATTCAAATCTTTTGCCAACTTTTTATTGGGCTTTCTAGCTTTTGATTGTTGATATTTTTTTTTGGTAGGAGTTATTAATATGTACCGCTAATTCATATCAATACGCACACATTTTGTTAACGTTAGGTGCTATCAAGTTGATTCTGATAGGGACCTACGTTCAACAAAACGATGTCCGATCCTTCATCACCCTCAAATGATTCTGTGTTGAAGCCCCTTTTTGCAGTCACTCTCCCACTCTCTTTCCACGGGGCCCTTCTCGTTCACTGACCCACCTCGCAAAACATGATGTCCTTTCCAGTCGTTGGTCTCTCCTGATGACATTTCCAAAGTGCTTGAGATTAAGTCTCATTGTTCTCACTTCCAAGGAGCTTGTCTGTTCTCTTGGCACATGGTACGCTCATTATTTTTTTTTGCCTGTGCCTTAATTCAGATGCACTGATTCTTCCTCAGGAAAGTTCATTCCGTGTCCAAGTGTCCACACTTGCAAGTGTGTCTGAGGTGATTGAAAATAGCATGGGATGGGTTAGACACACGTTAGTCCAGAAAATGACATCCTTGCTCTTCAACATTTTAAAAAGGTCCTGTCCAGCAGATTCCCCCAGTGCAGTATGTTATCTTGTTTCTTGACTATAGCTTTCAAAATAATTGAAATACAGGGTAAGTGGAAAGTATTGCCACAATACCACGATGTTATCGATGAGTATCGTCAACTTGGGTCCAACTCAGAGAGGCCCTCTCTGTACAGCAGGCCAAAACACAGCCCGGTTCTGTGAGACTTTCCCAATTGCTCTTATGACTGAATCCATGAATCCAGCCCTGTGTCAATCTGTCTTGTCAGTGGTCTTCCGCATTTTCCCTGCCCTCCTGCGTTCCTGTGCATGATGTCTTTCACCAGGGACTGTAAGAGGAAGTGTTGGCATCCTTGTCTCAAAGGAGCATTCTGCCTATACTTCTTCCACAACAGATTTATTTGTTCACTTGACAATCCGTGGCAGTTTTTCTACTTCTTTATTTTATTTTTAACAGTTTTATTGGCACTTCTTTCACCCAGCATATAATTCAATAGTTTCATCATATTAAGAAGAGTGGTACAACCATCACCACAATCAATTTTAGGACATTTTCTTTTTCCTTGAATTCTTTTTAAAATCCAAATAAGACAAATTCCTTGACAATCAGCCTTTTCTCCATTTATAATGACGTTACCTGTTGGTCCAATTGTACAGATTTTTGTGTTCTTGACATTGAATTATCATCCATCCTGAAGGCTGCAATCCTTGCTCTTCATCAACACGTGCTTCAAGTCTTCACTTTCAGGAAGCAAGCCAGGTTATGTCATGTGTATATCGCTGGCTGTTAACTAGCCTTCTTCCAATCTTGATGCCGCATTCTTCTTTAGAGAAGCCAGCTTCTCTGATGAGTTGATCAGCCTACAGATTGAATAAGTATAGTGAGAGAATGCACCCCTGACACACACCTTTTAAAAATTTTAAACGATGCAGTATGACTCTGTTCAGTTTGCACAACTGCCTTTGGATCACTGTCCATGTTCTACATGAGCACAATGCAGTGTTCTGGGATTCTCATTCTTCTGAGACAGCAGTTCTCAGCCTGTGTGTCACGACCCCTTTGGGGGTCAAGCGACCCTTTCACAGGGGTCGACCAATTCATAACAGTCGCAAAATTAATTATGAGTTAGCAACGAAAATAACTTTGTGGTTGGGCAGGTCACCACCACATGAGGAACTGTATGAAAGGGTCATGGCATCAGGAGAGTTGAGAACCGCTGTTCTACAGGCTGTTTATAGTTTGCTTAGGTCTACACTGCCAAATGCCTTGGCATCATCAATAAAATGCAAGAAAACGCTTACTCTGGTATTCTCTTCGTTGAGTCAGTCATTTGATATCAGCAATGATATTCCTTGTTCTACCTCCTCTTCTAAACCCAGCTTGACCTTCTGACAGCTCCCTGGCAATGTGCTGCTATAAAAGTTGGATGATTTTCAGCAAAATTTTGCTTCCATGTGATAGTAACGAATGATATTTTGCTATAATTTGTACATTCTATCTGATCACCTTTCTTTGGAATGGAAACAAATATGCATCTCTTCTTGTCAGTTGGCTAAATAGCCACCTTCCATAGATGAGAGAGTATTTCCAGTGCTTCATCAGCTTGCTGAAATTAGTATTCCATCCATTTCTGGGGCTTTGTTTTTGGTTAATGCTCTCAGGGCAGCGTGGCCTTCTTTTAGTACCATTGGTCCTTGTTCATATGCAACCCCTTCAAATGGTTTAATCCCACCCATTCTTTTTGGTACAGTGACTCTGTGTATTCTTTCCATCTTCTTTTGATGCTTCCTGCATTGTTCATAATTGCCCATTGAATCTTGCAATATTACATTACATATCAAGGTTTGAATTGTTTCTTGACTTCTTTCCGTTTAAGATATGCTGAACGTGTTGTTCCTTTTTGTTTTTTTATCTCTAGGTCTTTGCACATTCCATTATAATATTTTACTCTGCTCAAGCTGCCTTTTGAAATCTTCTATTCAGCCCTTTGGCTTCATCATTTCTCCCATATGTTCTCATTCTAACTTCTAAGAGTCATATAGATACTTATTAAACAAAAATATCAAAATGTGAAGCTCCTGATTCTTAACATCTCCCTCATCTAGGTATGTACACTATTGAAGGTACTATTTTCCATCTCTCAAACCCCTTTCCATAAAATTCTACAATCTTCATTTTATACCATGTGAAAAAAGCAGTTTGGGCATATTTAAGGAACTCAAATAATGTTTCCTTTAATTGATCTTAGAGTTTTGAAACAAAAATAAACCTTAATTAGCAATATCAGGGCTGTAGGATGAATAGGGGTAAGGTTTCTCAGTTAAATTCTCCTAGGGCATCTCTTACTACACTTACAGAATTAGCAGGTATACTGGCAAAATGTGGAAAGAATTCTTCGGTGTATTGTACTGGCCTTTTTCTCATCGATACAGCTTTTAGTTTTCTATTTCTTAAGAAGCCCCTGTGATCATGAGGGTTAGCACTGCCAGGACTCACTCCATGCCCTCGAGGCTCACTTGATTTCTAACGCTGTAACCCTGCCACCCCCCTATAAAATCAGTTTTATTGGCACTTCACCCACACATCGTGGCTGTAAACCTCTATGGGGGCTGAAAATTTCATCTTCAGAGCAGCTGATCATTGCAGCTAGCAATTGAAAGCCTTACCCACAGTGCCACCAAAGCTCCTTATTCGTAATCCCACAAAAAACTATCACCATATCCTTCTGAGTGGGCCTTCTGCCTTGAATTCAAACTGTCCCCCAGCAGATTCCCTCGGGAACAACTGTTTTCATTGGATACGTTTTTTTAAAGCACTCTAGCCACCCACTTATCTTAGAGTCATGTTTGAACGTGTTCTGTTTGGAAGAAACCCATGCATGTATGAACTGGAATGCTGGTAGCAAACATTTTTACTTTTATATATGTAAAATCCTTTTTTTTTTTTTAGCAGTGCTATATGTTGAAAATGCTTTTTCAGTTTTGTGGCTTAATTTTTCATGCTATTAATGGTATATTTTCTTAAGCATGTTACTAATTTTTACATAATTCACTTTAGCAGTCTTTTCCAACAGTTAGTGTTTTGTGGCTTTAGAAAAATACTTTCTTACTCCGAAGTCTTTTCAATATTGTACACTGTCATGTTCTAGAAGCTTTATTAATTTTACTTCTCACATTTAAACTTACAATTCATCAGGATTGAGTTTTGGAAGATGACTTGAAGTTATAGGTAAAAAATTGTCATATACCTGTCCTTCCTGTTAACCCAGGACCATATATTGATACCATTGCTTTTGCTCATTGATTGATGGGGCCACTGTTACTGGAATGTCCATGTATGGCTTGGTCTACCACTTGATTCAGTGCCCTTCTACCGGCACCAAACTATCTTAATTTCAATAACTTTATAATGGATGAATGTCTGTTAGTAATTTTTTCAACTTACATTGCTGGAAATTTCTGTTCTTAATACAGCTCAAGATTATTGCTTTCAAATTATTGACTTTTTAGCCTTAGTCTTGAATGGTTAGATTTTTTAAATTATCGCTTCCATTTAAGCATAAGTTTGGCTGTATTCTAATTTTGATATCTTTTCATTATTAATCAACTCAAACTTTTTTGAAATTTCTATTGGGAATTTTTTTGGAGAGGGTGATGACTTTTTTCCTAGTTTTTTCTTCTATGTACATTGCTTTTGTGTCTTTTTAAAAAATCCTTTTATTAGGGGCTAGTACAACTCTTATCACAATCCATATACATCTTATGTCAAGCACATTTGTACATTTGTTGTCATCATCATTCTCAAAACATTTTCTTCCTCATTGAGCCTGGGTATCAGCTCCTCATTTTTTCCTCTCCTTTCCTGCTCCACCCTTCCTCAAGAACCCTTGCTAATTTATAAATTTATTATTATTTTCTCATGTCTTACACTGTCTGAAATCTCCCTTCATCACCAGGGAGGGAGTTATATGTAGAGCCTTATAATGGGTTCCCCGTTTCTACCCCACCTTCCCTCTACCCTCCTGGTATCACCACTCTCACCACTGGTCCTAAGGGGTTCATCTGTCCTGTGTTCCTTGTGTTTCCAGTTCTTATCTATACCAGAGTACATCCGCTGATCTAGATGCATTTGTAAGATAGAATTGGGACCATGATAGTGGGGAAGCATTAAAGAACTAGAGGACAATTGTATGTGTCGTCACTACACTGCACCCTGACTCGTTTGTCTCTTTCCCATGACCCTTCTGTAAGGGGATATCCAGTTGCTCTGGGTCCCTATTCTGCACTCCCCCTTCTTCACAATGATATAATTTTTTGTTCTTTGACTGATAACTGATCCCTTTAGCACCTCATGATCACATAGGCTGGTGTACTTCTTTCATGTGGACTTTGTTGCTTCTCAGCAAGATGGCCACTTGTTTACCTTCAAGCCTTTTAAGACTCGCTATATCTTTTTATAGCCATGCACCATCAGCTTTATTCACAGTTGCTTATGCACTCACTTTGTCTTCAGCGATCATGTCAGAAAGGTGAGCATCATGGAATGCCAGTTTAATAAAACAAAGTGTTCTTGCATTGAAGGAGTGCTTGAGAGGAGGTCCAATGTCCATCTGCTACTTTAATACTAAACCTATAAATATATGTACATAGATCTATTTCTCCATCATCACATATAAATATAGTTACATGCTTGTATTTAGGCCTCTATAAATGCCCTTTGCCTCCTATTTCTATTTCCTTTAACTTTCCTCTTGTCCCACTATCATGCTCAGCCTACATTTCAGTTTCAGTAATTCCTCTCAATTACATTGCCCTTAATCAAGCCCTACTAGACCTCTTACACCCTACTCGCCACCAGTTTTGGATTGCTTGTTGTTGTCTTGTTCCTGGGTTTGTAAACACCACTTACTTTTCCCCATCTACCTCTCTCCCACGTACCCCCAGAACCGTTGATCCAGTTGTTTTCTTTTCTAGATTTTTTTTATCCAGCCTATTGTAGCTAGATAGACCTGCAGAGATAATAATGTGCACAACAACAAAACATAGAAAAAACAAAGAAACAATATAAAACAAAACAACAACTAAACCAATGACAAAAGAAAGAAAAGTCTGTAAATAGACCGTTAGGAGTATTTTCCTATCGAGTCTGATGGAGTGCCATATCTTGGCCCCAAGGTCTATTTTTGGAACTCCCTCTGGACTTCCTTGCTCTATTCTCTCTGCCCCCCTTGCTGTTCTGTTGCACGCCCTTAGTATTTTCCCTCTGTGTGGTGGGGTCAGATTGGGCGCAATTCCCACACTGTCTCTAGTGTTTTCCCTTGTAGGACTATGAATCAGTGAGGGATATTGTGTCTCATAGTGGGACCAGCCATATGGTCCTCTTTGTGCACTGCTCTGAGCAGGGATATCACCCTTAAGGCTTGGTTTGGCCTGGATGTGCTCCACTCTCTCTTCTTCCCCCTTCATTTGCTTCCGAGTGCTCTGAGCAGACATGTCCCTCTCCTGGTCTGTAGCTTCAGTGCTGTTCTTTGAAGTAAATTCTTCTAGGGGGAGAGGCAGCTGTCTACATATTTGGGATTGGGTACAGCCCCTCATCTCTCTCCTGGTTCCCTGCTTCATGCCAGTATATTGAATTCACATCTTGAAGCACCAGGTTGAAGTCGTGTACCTCTTTCCCTGTAGAGATATAAACAAAACCATTCCCTTGGGTGGATTAGTGTCCTGTTCCCCTGCTTTCCGTGGCTGTCTTCCTTCCTCCTTTCTTCTCTCTCTCTCTCTCTCTCTCTCTCTCTCTCTGTATCTCTCCCCCCGCCCCCCATTTCTCTCTCTCTAAAGTGGGAAGTAAATTTGAGCTGTCATATGTATCCCTGGATTGGGTCTGGCCCCTGCCCAGTACCTGGACCTCACCCCAGAAATGTTTGTATACAGTAGCTTTTTCCTTATGCCCCTTTTGCATTTTTTAAGCTTACCTCAGTGAACTCATGTTGTACTTGACCTTTTGTGCTTGGCTTACTTAGCTTTGCACAATTTCCTCCAGTTCTTCCCATGCGGGATGTACTTCATGCGTTCATCACTGCTTTTTAGCAACACACAGTACTCCACTGTATGTACCACCATTTTTAAATCCATTTATCCTTTGATGGAAATTTGGGTTTTTTCCCTACTCCTTGCTATTGTGAACTGTGCCGCGATGAACATTGTAGCAAAGATGTCTGACCGTGGTTTGTTTCTTGCCGCTTCTGGATATATGCCCAGTAGGGGGATTGCTGGGTCGTATGGTAGCTCAATTTCCATGTTTTAGATTCGCCAAATCAATTTCCATAGTGGCTGTCCATACCTACAGGTCCACTAACAGTGGATGAGAGTTCCCATCTCACTACAACCCCTCCAAACATGATGCTTTCTGATTTTTTGGATTGAGCTATCTTTGAGAGTGTTAGGTGGTATTGCAGTGTTATTTTAATTTGTATTCCTCTTCTGGCTAATAATTGCAAACATTTTCTCATATGTTTATTGGCTATTCAGATTTCTGCCCTTGTGAAACTTCTGTTCAGCTTTTTTGCCCACCTCCTCAGGAGAAATTCGTTGTTGTTGTTGTTGTTTCCCTTTTGGAAGCTGACAGAATGTTGTAGATTTTAGTAAAAAGACTTTTGTCTGTGTCACTGCTGAAGAAGTTTTCTCCAGTTGGTGGGCTCTCTTTACTCTCGGTGAATTCTTTAGCTGTACACAGGTGTTTTGTCTCCAGTCTATCCTACTTGTCATTTTGTGCCTCCTCTCTTTGGATCCTCCTCTATTTTTTGATAGCTGATGTATTCCCTGCGCCAAAGTTGTCTGGTTGGTCCCAGTTCCCTCAATCATGGCCCATATAATTTGGGATTTTATCTAGAGGCCTGTGATCGACCATGAGTTTATTCTTGTGCTTGGAGTGGGATAAGGGTCTTGGCTTAATTTTTTTTGTAGGTAGGTAAGAATTTCTTTCGGCACCACTTGTTGAAGAGGGCATCCTCTTCCCATTTGATATATTTTGGGCCCTTACGATAGATCAGTTTTCTGTATGCTGATGATTTTATTTCTGGGTTTTCAGTTCTTTTTCATTGGTCTGAGTATCTGTCATTATACGAATACCATGTGGTTTTGACCACTGTGGGGCTGCATAATGTGTTAACGTCGGGTAAAGCAAGCTGTTCCACTATGTCCTTCTTTATTAATTTGGAGCTTCTGCTAATTTGGGGCTTCTTCCCTCTCCATATGAACTTGGTAATCAGTTTTTACATTCCTTTGTAGGAAAACAAGGATAATTGTATTGGGATTGCATTAAACTTATAAAGTGTCTTGGGAAGAACTGACATCTTTACTATATTGAGTCTTCTAATCCATGAGCATGGGGTATTATTCCATTTATTGAGGCCACTCTTGGTTTCTTGTAATAGTATTCTGTAGTGTTCCTCATATAAATCTTTTGTTCTTTTAGTCAAGTTTATTCCTAGACATTTCAATGGGTGCTTGGCTATTGTGAATAGTGCCACTTTTTTAATCTTCTCTTCTGTGGTCTTATTCAATGTATACATACAGCAATTCAACAGACTTCTCTATGTGAATCTTCTATCCTGCCACTCTGCCATACTCCTCTATTGCTTCCAGTACTCCCCTTGGGGAGCTTTTGGAAATTTCCAAAATAGCGATAGTTTCACCTCTTCCTTCCCCAGGCGAATACTTTTGATGTCTTTTCTTTGCCTTATGCTGTTAGCTAAAACCTCCAGTATGATGTTAAATAAGAGTGAGACAATGGGCATCCTTGTCTGGTCACCTTTTTTTCAGTGGGACTGTGTGCGTCTTTTCTCCATTGACTGCTATTTGGGCTGTTGGTTTTTCATATATAGCATGTATTTTCTTGAGTAATTTTCCTTCCATTCCTATCTTCTTGAGTGTCTTAAACAGTAATGTGTACCGGATGTTTCAAATGCTTTTTCTGCATCTAACAATATTGTCATGTGGTTCTTGTAATTTTTAAGGTCAATGTGGTAAATGTTAATAGTCTTTCATATGTTACATTATCCCTGCATCCCTGGTATGAATCCCATTTGGTCATGGTGAATTATTTGTTTTATATACTTTGTATTCTACTTATCAGTATTTTGTTAAGGATTTTTGCATTGATGTTCATTAAGGAGATTGTAGTTCTCGATTCTGCTTGAATTCTGTATGAGTGTTACATGAGCTTCATAGAAGGAGTTCAGGAGTTCGCTGTCTTTTTCTGTGTTCTGAAAGAGTTTGTGTAGGATTAGTATCAGTGTCCTGAATGCTTGGTAGAATTCACCTGTGAAGCCATCTGGTACAGGGGACATTTTTTGGTTGGTAATCCATTGATAACCCTGTCTACTTCTTTTTTTCTTCTTTTGAGATTCTGGACATCCATCTGGGATAGTCCAGGGAGGGATTGTTTTTCTAAGAATTTGTTCATGTCTCCCAAGTTGTTGAATTATTTAGAGTATAATCCTTCATAGTACTGTGTAACTATCCTTATGATTTCATTAGGGTCTGTTGTAATGTCCCCTCTTTCATCCCTCATCACTGCTATTGAAATTTGTTGCCTTCTTTTTTGGTTAGGTTTGCCAGAGGCATCAATTCTGTTTATCCTTTCAAAGAATGAACTTTTGCAGCATTTTTTCTGTAATTTTCTTATTTTCCTTCTCTTGAATCTCAACCCTCGTTGTTGTTTCTTTTCTTTTGCTATTAGTAGGATTGTCCTGTTGACTCTGCTGTAGTTGTAAATTTTGTGCCAGCATATCAATCATAAATCTCTTTTCCTTTTTCATGTGTGCATGTGTTGCTATCACACTTACTCTAGTAACTGCCTTTACTGTGTCCCATAAGTTTTGATATGTCATGTTCATTCTTATTGTATTCTAGAAATTTCCTAATTTCTTCGCTGATATGTTCCAGCACACACTCCTTTTGCAACAGTTATTCCTCCAATTGTTTGCACTTGTTTTTTTCAATCTTTCTTTTGTTGATTTCCAGCCTTACGGTGCAGTGGTCAGAGAGAGAGGTCTGTATAGCATCAATGTGCTTAAATTTATGTAGATTTGTCTTATGCTTCAGAATGTGGTCTATCTTCGAGTATGTGCCATGTGGGATTGAAAATGTGAATTTTTTGAATTTTGGATGAAAAGCTTTGTAAATATCAGATCAAATTGTCTAATTGTTGTGTTTAGATCTCTAGCCTCCTTGTTGAGTTTCTTTCCCTGTGATCTTTCTCAGAGAGCAGTGTATCGAAGTCACCCACTATAATGGTTGAGGCTGTGCCTTTTTTTTTTCTTTCAATTTTTTGAGTGTTTGGCTGATGTATTCAGTGGGTCTCTCTGGGAATATATGTTTAAAATGCTCAGTGGTTCTTTGTCTATCATTCCCTTAAGCATTACATAGTGTCCCTCGCTATCTCTTTTTATGGTTTGCACTTTGAGGTCAAATTTATCCGAGATTAGGATTGCAATCCTTGGTTTTTTTGAATTGCTGTTTGCTTGGGAGGCCTTTCTCCAGTCTTTGATTCTCCGCCTATTTTTGTCTGTAATCTTGAGATGGGTTATGTGTCTAAACCAGTTTACTAGCCTCAGTCTTTTAATGCCAGAATTCAGTTCATTGATATTCAAGGTTATTATCTCCATCTGTGGACTGTCTGATGTCATCGTATACTCTTTGTGTTGGGTGTTTCCTTACCTCCGTTTCAGTGGGATGTGTGTGTGTGTGTTTCATTCTTTCCACCCTTAAGTCAATGCTTTCTGGGGGGCTGTTTTCTCTTTGTTGCCCTCTGGTTGGGGTTATTCTATGTGGCAGTCTCTTATTTATGCTTGATGAGTGCTGTTCTTTGGTCCATACAGGTCTAACAAGGATCTTTTGTAGGACTGGGTTTCTTCTAATGTATTCTTAGAGTTTTTCCTTGTCTGGGAAGACTCTTACCTGCTGGGTAGAGAATTCTTGAGTTTGCATTATTTTCCTTCAATTTTTGGAATATGTTACTCCAATCTCCGCACCTCTTCATAGTGTCTGCTAATAGATCTGAGCATACTCTTATTTGGGAACCTTTATATGTGATTGCTTGCTTTTCCCTAGCCGCTCTCATGATTGCCTCCTTTTTCTCAAAGTTGGATAGTTTATTCTATGCTTGGGATTCAATCTAGCTTGTGTCCTTTCATCCTCCTGAATGATTGTGTGGCTTGTGTTCATTAAGCTGGGGAAATTTTCTTCCAAGAATTCTGACTATTGCAGATGACTTCTTTGTTTTGTCTTCCTCCATTAATTCAATTATTCTGTTTTTCTTCTTCATAGCTTCAGACTGCAGTTCTTAGGTTTTCTTCAGCTTCTCTGATGATCTTACTGGATTTTTGTTCGTGTTTGTTAAAGTCTGCTTAGCTGTCCCCTAGGTCACTGGTGGGGTTCTCTGCCTCCTCCAGGTGATTGGCAAAGTCCATGAGTCTGCTGCTGGTTCTTGTTACCTCAACCTTACACTCTTGCATTTCCCTGTAGTGTATGGACTTTATCTTCTCTATCATTTCATCCCTTTTTCTATATTTTCCCCTCACATCTTGTATGACTCCAAGCAGAATTCGAAAATTTCTTTCTGTGGCAGATCGATGTCTGCTGCTTCTATGCACATCATTAGGTGCAGGACATCTTCTGCCATTGCCTGCCATTTCCAGTTTTTTGTTGTTGTTGTTGTTGTTGAGGTGTTTGGGGGTGATTGTCGTTTGCACTGTGTTGTTTTAGAGGATTCCGGTGCCATTACTGGGTGATCTCAAAAGCAGATATGATGGTGTGCACCACAGCAGCTTGGGGCATCACAGAGAATGTGTGGATGTGCCTGCTGCACAGGGAGGGCCACAGAAGGCTAGTGGGTTGTCTGCTTTGGTGCAGAGCACCGCGCATGGTGGGCACAATTGCCCTGGTCAGGTAGACCACGGCGGAAGTTGGACAGAAGTTCCCACAGCAGCGTAAAACAGTAGTGAGTGTTAGCTGAGCAGCCTTAGGCCATGGGAGGCGCGACAGCATGCAGGAGCAAGTTCCCTCCTCCGTCACATCAGACCACGGAGGAAGGATAGGAGCTCCCCCAGGCCCACAGGCAGGATTTCCCCAGCCAAGTGTCAAGCATTGCAGCAGCAGGCGGGCAGAATTTCCCCCAGAAAGAAGAAGTTGGGCGGGATATCTCTTTGTGGAGGGTTGGCAGACTTTCCCCATTCTCAGGTTACCCGACAGAGCGTGAAGCTTTCCCTGCTGGGTGGAGGGCACGGCTAAATGCCCTAGATCATGGGAGTAGTCTGGAGGTCGGCAGTGAAGTGTGAGAGAAAAGGGGAGGCCAAAAGAAAAGGAAAAAAATCCTACCATATTGGGTACAACCCCCCCCCCCCCCGCCCCCCGAGTGGGAAAATGAAGGTGTGAGGTGTGTAATATAGTCAAAAGCTGTGTAACACCAGAACATTTCAGTATAGTAGTACTATTTGGTTCAGATTTTTTTGTTTTTTGTTTTTCTGTTTTAAAAACAGGATGTGTCTTATGGTCAGGTGCATCTTATGATCCAAAAAATATGGTGAAAAGAAAATAAAACTAAGCTGGCTGAGACTGTGGGGGAATAGAGAGACGAGAGGGAAACAAAAATAGCAGTATAGTCAGGCTCTCTGATTTGAACCCTCCAATCTGATGCTGTGTTCTTCATTTAATCTAGTGTTTTCTCAACAAACAGATCGAATAAGTGTAGTGAAAGGATACAACCCTGATGACATCTTTTTAAAATTTTAAACCAGGTACTCTTGCTTTGTCCTATATAAATAACAGCTTCTTGGTCTATGTACAAATTCCACTGAGCACAATGAATTGTTTTCAAATTCACATTCTTCACAGTGTTCATGTTCTGTTATGATCTACAATTAAATGCCTTTGCATAGACAATAATACCCAGGTAAGCATATTTCTGATATATCCTGCTTTCAGTCAAGATCCATATGAAATTAGCAATGATATCTCACATTCCACAAATTCTACCTAGTCTATACTCCTCTGAATCCAGTTTGGACTTTTGGTAGTTCCTGGTCAATGTCGTTTGACACCCATTTTTGAATTACCTTTAGAAAAACATTACCTACACATGAAATTACTGATGAGTTTGATAATTTCTATTTTGGAATGAGCACAAATAAAGATCTCTTCCAGTCAATTGGTGAGGTAATTGTCTTGCATATCTTGTGGCATAAACAAGTGACCACTTCCAGTGTTGGCTCTGGTTTTGGGTGGGGTTTTTTTGTCTTAGCTGGTATTCTCTCAATTCCTGGAGGCATGTTTGTCACCAGTGTCTACAGCGTAGACATGAGACTTGGACATCTTTTAGTATCAGTTATTGACAATATGCTACTTCCTCAAATGATTGAATATTAACCAAACCCTCATGTTATATTGACTCTTTATATTACTTGCATTTTCTTTTTATACTCCCAGCATCACCCAAACTTTACAGTAAGACTTATTTAGATGGGTTTCGATGAACAGTTTATAGAACCCTCGTTTATTGGGAAAACAATACTTAATATTATTCTTTAACAAAAGAGAAATCTGTTATGTACAGTGAATATAAAAAGGATATAACAGATTAAAGTAGTGCCAGTATCCCATTTTTCATTATTTCACTGCTGGTTCCATGGAAGAATGCGCATTTCAGCATAATTGTCAGTTATCACACTGATAAATCTTCTAAGATTATGTCTGATCTTTGTGAACCTACATCCATCTTTGGAGACACAAGAAAAAGGTAGATGTCAAGGTGTCAAGTGAACTAGTACTTGTAACATTAAAAAAATCCATCCCGAAGCTTCTGCCCTGTCTAAAGTATCAGCTTCTCATTGGTCCCTACTTAAGGAGTTTCTTCTAAGACTGGAGTAAAGGAGTGATATCATCAATACTGACAAACTGCTTTAAATGCTTTACGTCATATAAATTGTAGGTAAGGAGACTCTTCCACATTATCTCCTTAGCCAGTCAAATGCTAAAGGCAGTTCTATTTCAGCTTTGTAAATCATCTTAAGAGTGTTTATTTTTAAATGACAGTGTTTATAGAATCTCACAGAAATCTCTGACATCTGTTTTTTTTGTATTTAACATACCTATTATTGTTTGTTGTATATTGAGGATATTAGATTACATTTTCTTTATGTTATCTCCTTAGCCAATCAAATGTTAAAGACTATAAAGGTCTTATTTTAATTTTTAAGTGTTATTGTGCATCTTCTAAATCTTGAAGAGGGTCTCATGAAGTGAGTACAGTGGGTTTTACTGACAGACATCATAATAGATTTGGAGTTCTCTAGAAATATAGTTCATAGTTAATTGTTGAATTCTAATACAAATGATCATTTAAAATAAAAAATTAAACATTTTTATTATTCTGTAAGTATCATTAGTAAACCAGAACAGTTCAATCATGACTTTTTATAACTAAATACAAATTCAACAGCGGTGTTTGGGATTATATTATTTAATGAAGCAAAACTGAAAAACATTTACTGGTACATCTAAGCACACTATAGTCAAAATACTGACAACCAAACATGAAAAATCTTTAAAGTGGAAAAGAAAAGCAAAAGAGGGTCAACAGGTGATAAAATTTATAAAAAAATCAATTTATTGGGGCTCTAATAACTCTCATAACATTCCATACATCAATTGTAACAAGCATATTTGTACATATGTTGCCATCATAATTTTCTAAGCATCTGCTTTCTATTTGATCCCTTGGGACTGTATCTCTTTTTAAAAAAATCATTTTATTGGGAACTTGTACAAGTCATATCACAATCCATCCATCCATGTGTCAAGCACATCTGTACCTTTGTTGCCCCATCCTTCTCAAAACATTTTCTTTCTACTTGAGCCCTTGGTATCAGTTCATTTTTCCCCCTTCCTCCCTGTCACTCCCTCCCTCATGAACCCTTGATAATTTATAATTATTATTTTTTCATGTCTTACACTGCCCGACATCTCTCTTCACCCACTTTTCTGTTGTCCATCCCCCAAGGAGGGGGTTATATATCGATCCTTGTGATCGGTTCCCCCTTTCAACCCCACCATCCCTACACCATCTCAGTAGCGCCACAATCCACCATCTGTCCTCCTGGACTTCCTTTATTTCCAGTTTCTATCAGTTCCAGTGTACATCCTTTGGTCTAGCAGGATTTGTAAGATAGAATTGAGATCATGATAGTGGGGGCAAGGGGTGAAGCATTAAAGAACTAATGGAAAGTTGTATGTTTCACTGTTGCTTTACTGCATCCTGACTGATTCATCTTCTCACTGAGATCTTTCTATAAGGGGATGTCCAATTGCCTACACATGGACTTTGGGTCCCCACTCTACACTTCCCCTCATTCACAATGATGTAATTTTTTGTTCTTTGATGCCTGATACCTTCCATACCTGGCTGTCATACAGGCCAGCATGCTTCTTCCATGTGGGCTTTTTTGCTTCTCAGCTACATGGTTGCTTGTTTACTTTCAAGCCTTTAAGACCCCAGATGCTATATCTTTTGATAGCCGGGCACCATCAGCTTTCTTTACCACATTTGCTTATGTGCCCACTTTGTCTTCAGTGATTGTGTCAGGAAAGTGAACATAATGGCATGCTAGTTTAATAGAACAAAGTGTTCTTGCATTGAGAGAGTACTTGAGTGGAGGTCCAATGTCCACAAGTGATATAATTTATGGCTCATTTCTTACCAGGAAAAAAAATACTAAAAGATAACTCAACAACATCCTTGATGTACTGAAATAAAAACTCACCATAAAATTCTATATTGAGAGAAAATAATCTTTAAAAGGAGAGTGAGACATGTTTTAAAACTGAAAATAGATACCTTCACACCAGTAGCTCTGCAGCACATGAAAAGCTAAAGGAAACTGTTCTGTTGTAAAGAATAGGATATTAGATGGATTTACACAAAGAAATAAAGAATTCCTGACATGGTAAACATTTAGGTGAGTGAATATAAAAAGCTGGTTTCTCATTTTTAGATATATTTAAATAATAACTTATCACAGTCTGCTTAAACTAATTAAGATTTTATGCTATAAATACTTAGAGCAGAGGTTCTCAACCTGTGGGCTGCAACCCTATGAGGGTTGAATGACCATTTTCACAGAGCAGAGATCGCCCTATTCCTAACAGTAGCAAAATTACAGTGATGTAATATCAGTGGAAATAATTTTGTGGTTGGGGAGGGGGCTCACCGAACTGTATTAAAGGGTTGCAGTATTAGAAAGGTTTGAACCACTGAACCAGAAGAACTTTTCTAAATTAAATAGAAAGATGTAGACCTTTTAAAAGGTCAGTAGGATTTTTTTTTTAATTTTTCAAAATCAAAGGCAAGAAAAGATACAAATAAAGGCAAATAGCATGATATAGTGCATTTAACTCCAGCAAATGAAGTAACTTGTTGGCAAAGAATATTAACTATGCCACAGACCCCAGAAGGACAAAGAAACCAGTCTTTAATAGAACCAGAATGCTCCTTAGAAGTGAAGATTGTAAAATGCTGTCTTCCTTATTTTGAACAAATCATCAGGAAAAGTCAATCCTAGAAAAGAACATATCTGACACTATCAGCAAAAATAAGGGGAAATCTCAATGAGATGGAGGGACACAGTAGTCACAACAATGGGCTGCACTGTACCAAAGATCACGAAAGTGACTCAGGTCAGGATAACACGTAATTCTGCTAACCACAAGGTCACCCTGTGGGAAAGCCAACACTGTCAACTAAGTATTATCATGAAAAATGAGTACTTTAAATTTATTGAGCCAGAGATTACCTGACTGAATTAAAAAGCAAGACTTAATTATACACACACACACATATATGAGAACCATTTGAATTATAAGGAAGCGAATTGAGAGTAAAAAGATGAAGAAAAATGTAACATGCAAACATAAGCTGTCTTCAAGAGAAGGGAGTAAAGTCAGAATAGAAATAGTCGATCAAGAAGATACAACACTAGTGGGTGATGGTAGACATCGGTCAGTGTAAGACATAAAAACATAATTTATAATTTGTGAAGGGTTGATGAGGGAGGGAAAAAATGAACTGATACCAAGGGCTTGAGTAGAAGAAATGTTTTGAAAATGATGACAACAAATGTGCTCGACACAATGCATGGGTAGATGGATTGTGATGAGTTGCACGAGCCCCCAATAAAATGCTTTTTTAAAAAAGATACGATACTCCTACTTACTTACGTTCAAGTCACAGCTTCAAATACAGGAATAGAAAACTAACTTCAAAAGAAAAATAGACAAATCTAGTAGTTCTCAGAATAATTTTGAAATCAACAAAAGTGAAGACTACCAATCAACTTGACCTAAAGTGACATTTATTGAACCTATTACTGAAGAATCCACATTCCTGTCTACTACATGTGAAATGTTCCCTAAATATATACCATATACTGACCAAAAAAAATAAAGCTCATCTGATTCATTATATTGAAACATGACAACAAAAGAATTATCAATGTCATTCAGATATCTAGAACATTCTCAAGCATTTGAAAATTAAACACTTCTTTAAAAATTCTGGGGGTTAGAGAAATCACAAGAAAAGTTAGACAATTGCAGTAAAAATACAACGCTTTGCCATTTATCTGACAATTATACTCGTTACATAAAATATCTTCCATGAACCACTACTCATACAAGTCAGTAAACACTTTGAGGACCTTATTTTGATTTTAAGCATTACTTGGCTAACTTCTCCAACCTGATTGCCCCTGTGACATAAAGGCTACTCAGTTGCCACCCAGAATTGCTTCCCTGGCCCCATGTTTGATGGCATAAGAAACAGTATGTCTCTGAACACTTTCATGTTGGCATCTCCAATTACCCTGGCCATCGGCATAAAGCCAGTTGGAATGTCAACTGCGCCATCTGATGATGCTATAGAAAGACTAATGGCGTTGCCGTCCAGCCATCTGTGCCTCTCTTTGGCGGGCTCTTTGGGGTGGCTTGTCTTTCGTTGGCATGGATTTCGCAGGAGAGCTTACATCTGCCACTCCTCGGCACTTGATGGGTGATCAAGTTGACACAAAAGTGCTTCCCTGGCTCTCTTTTTATATGGAAATTTTATACCTGACAGCTTGAGAAATAAGATATTATATAACATACTTAAATTGTGATATTAAATACTATGAAAATAGTATTTTCTGATTCTGATGGGCTAACATCCAGCTTAGATCTCAAATTCAAATTTTCCATTCAAAGAAGAGTTAACTTCGAAATGAAAAGCTATGAAATAAAAATTTGAATATACATAAATGAAATGTGTCTATTCTTTTCTAGGAAACACAAGAGCCTTCCCTCCTGTGCCAACCCTAGAAATAATGAAATGTGTGTGATATATTTGTAATTACGAAGGTGCTTCAACATATTAAAAAAAGAATATCCAGTGGACCTTTGAGAAATCCACTGGGAACTATAAAACAAACAGTTAATTCAAGGAATAAAAGTAGATTCTTAATTCTCAAAGTGTAGCGCAAGATCAGATGGTCTGCATTCCCTGAGAAAGGGGCTAAGAGTCAGATGTTCTCCTGCATTATTGCTGTTCTCCAGAAGGAAAGTGGGTGAATAGAGAAAACTAAGACTGTGTATATGCTGCTTAAGTCCTAATTGCTGTTGTGTTGTATGTTAAGAATTCAAGTATAATGACCAGAAGAATAAAATGGGTGGTATCACTTTAAGTAGAAAAAATACAACGAAGGAAATATAATTGTTTTCTTATATTTTTATTTATTAAGTGTGCCGTGAATAGAAAATAAGTTGGCAGGAATAAATGTGTTATAAATAAATGTGAAGGGATTAAATTTATCCAGTTAAAAGCAGAGACCATACGGTGTTTGTTTTTAATAACCAGATATGTTGTATATAAAATATACTCTAAACCCAAAATGGCATTGCTGCTAGGTGCCATGGAGTTGGTTCAGGCTGAAGGCAACCCTGTATACAGCAGAGAGACACACTGCCTAGACCTATGTCATTCTTACTATCATTCCTCTGAGTGCTCCTTCTGCTGCAGGCACTCCCTGGGGACCCTATTTTTCACTAACTCTCTGGTAATGCTTGCTCTCTTCCCTTCTAAGAAGCATCTGGCTGTGTTTCTTC
Source organism: Nesogale talazaci (assembly GCA_004026705.1). Lineage (NCBI taxonomy): Eukaryota > Metazoa > Chordata > Mammalia > Afrosoricida > Tenrecidae > Nesogale > Nesogale talazaci. The sequence continues at coordinate 21,349 of PVJH01017792.1, read as the reverse complement.
CAACACATCCCTGCCCACTCATCCACCAGGCCATGGTGTATTGAATGGTCTTCACCAGTCCCTTAGTTCAGTAACATCAGCCCTTCCTGGGTCCTCCTCATTCATTACATCAGAAGATTTAAAAGTAATTGGGAAAAGAATGTAAACAGATACTATCGAGAGATCTGAAAGCAAAAGGATTCAAAGGAAGAGAGAAGACATTTTTAAAATATGTCCACAAATTCAGTGACATTTTTTACAAGATGGTTTAAAAGACGGTGTCTCATCTCTCCATCACAGTGAATGTGGACCAGACCCAAAGAAACCATTTCTAATGTGTAGAATGTACACAAGATACCGCTTGAGACTTCTGAAACCAAGTCATAAAAGCTGTGGCTATGCCCTTAGCGTGTGCTCTGATCCTTTGCTGTTGTGAAAGCTGTCATGTCATGGTGATTTCCAAGAAATCCTATGGAGAGGTCTATACAGTAAGAATCTGAGGCTTCCTGCTGACAGCCCCAGAAGCCACTGGGATTTCCAGTTAACAACCCTATAAAGAGACATGTAGAAGCCAGTCCTTTAGGCCCCATCAGATGGTCAGATGGCTAACGTCCTGGCCAACATCTTGACTGGAAAGTCCTAAGATATCCAGACTAAGAATAACCCCAGTTCAACCATTCAAAAATTGTGGGAGACATAATGCATACTGTTTTAAGTGACAAGTTTATAGATAAATCATCATGTCACACTAGATAGCTAATACACAAAGATATTTCTTAGGGATATAGTCCATAATAAAAATGCAAAAATCCTTCAGTGTCTTCCTCTAAAATATAAGGATTCATCTTTTAAATCTATAATATTGTCAGTTCTCATGGTGTGATATTTTTCTTAATATACAAATCTCCCCCAATTATCTCCTGAACCATTTATGACATGGTTTATGTTCCAGGATATTAAAAAGTCCCGGACTGAGTCCCGGTGGTTGTGCGTGGGACTGCGGCCCACAGGGATGGAGGTTCAGTTCCAGCTCCACAGGAGCAAAGGCTGGGCCTCCTACTCCCACCACAGAGGGCAGGGATGCCAAAACAAAACAAAACAAAACAACTAAAAAGTCCCACTGTATTCCACCTGGTGGTGCGTCTTATGTCTATTTTAATCTCATTTTCCATGGGTTTAGCAATGTCTTTAATTATGTGTATTTGCTATACAAAATAAGTTGCCTTCTTAGGGTCTTTTAAAGGCTACCAGTAGATTTTAGGTATTCATTAATTTTAATATATTTACTGCTTTGATTCATGTTATTTTAAAATTAACTCTATTGAGGTGTAATTTAAATACAAAAAGGCTCACCAATTTTAAATGAATATATTTCTAGACTCTATTCTGTTCCATGGATTTATGTCTGTGCCAGTCGTTCTTTATGTGATGTGATTATATTCCCGCGGTGAACATTTGGTAAAGTCTGGAGATGTTTTTGGCTTTCACAAGTGGAAGATAGGATGCTCCTGGCATCCTGGCGGGCACAGACCAAGGGATTCCGCTTGACATCCTACAATGCACAAGACCACGCTCGATAGCAAGGCATTGTCTGGCCTGAAATGTCCACAGTGACAGAGTTTAGAAATATTGGTCTGTGTTTTAGCCAACATTACATTGTCTTGATTAACATGGCTAGAGAGTTAACTCTTGGAATCAATTGTTAATTCTCCAATTTGATTCTTTTCACAAATTTATTTTGGTTTCTCTAGACTCTTTGTAGTTTCACTAATTTTAAAATCAGTTTGTTAATTTCTGTTAAGCATCTAATTCTTCTTTTTTGTTTTGTTTTGGGGGGGGGCGTGCATCACTGCCTTCTGGTGGCCGTGGGAGCTACCCAGCCTTGCTCCTGGAGAGCTGCTGCTGGATTTGAACTGCCAAGTCCATGGGCCGCAGTCCTGCGCACTCAACCATTTACACCACTGGGACTCAGCCCTTTAGCATCTAATTCTATTAAATGTCCTGACATGACAAAGCATTCAATCTCTCAACCTTATGAATGATACCTGTTCTCCTATTATAACATTCTTTTTATCTTTACCAACTTGAGGAAAGTTTCTTTTCTTTTTATTGAGGGTTCTTACAGCTCTTATCACAATCCATACATATATCTATTTTATCAAACATATCTTTACACATGGTGTCATCTTTTTCAAAACATTCTGTTTGAGCCTTGACATTAGCTCTTCATTTTACCCCCTCCCTTCTCTACCTTCCTCATGCCCCCTTGATAATTTATGTTATTCTTTTTCTCCTATGTTTTATGCCAACCACTGTGTCATTTCACCAATTTTTCTGCTGTCCAACCCCCTGGGATGGGGGCCAAAGGAAGGTTTCTTTTATTGTTTGTGAAGAATTCTTGGCATTGGCATAGAATTGTGAAATATTTTCTGCACCTATATTTTTCTGCTAATACCATAAGTTACTGTTTATATATAAATTTATATATAAATATATATTATACACACTAATTTTCAACAATGTAAATGTTTATTTGGGGGGGTTGTGTGTGTTGTCTATAGTGTGCTTTTTTAGATTCTATTATAGGTGAATAGTTTTCATCATATTTGGGAACTCTTCATCCACTGTCTTTTTTGGGGGGGCATCACTGCCTTCTGGTGGGAGTAGGTGGCCCAGCCTTGCTCCTGGAGAGCTGCTGCTGGATTTGAACTGCCAGCCCAGTGGGCCGCAGTCCCACGCACAACCACTACGCCACTGGGGCTCAGCCCTTTCATCCGCTATCTTAAAAAAAGTTTTGCCTTCTCACTTCCTCTCCTTAATTACTCTTAAGTTCTTGCAGGCTGTTCATTTTGCTTGCTTTATTTCATATAGCTTGTCTTCCAAGTTATTGACCTCTTTGTGTAAGTCTGGGTAGACTAGAGAAACAAATTCATAAACATGCATATGTGTATAAGGGAGAGGTTTATATACAAGAGGAAACAAACAGAGAAAAACATCCCAGCCCAATCCAGTCCAAGATCCGAAGTCCAGCGTTAGCCCACATGTCCGATTCCAGTCTATAAAGTCTTCTTTAGACTCACGAAACACCTGCAATGATGCCAAATGCAAGACGATCAGAGCCAGCTAGGTAGAAGGCCTTTGGATCCAGGGTGGTGTAAACATCGAGTGCTGGCAGGGCTCTCTAAGCGACTTCTCCAGCTTCAGAGTCTGCTTGCGTCCACGTGGCTTCCCCTCCGGGACGTCTCGCAGGAAGTAAGCAAGGTCAGTGGAAAGTCTCCAACAAAGAAAAGTGACCCAAGAGAGAGTGTCTCCACTTCCAAGAAGGACCACATTTCCCAGAATTCTCAGGAGGCCACGCCCATGCAGAGGTCTCATTGGCTATCTCCAGATTGGCAGGCTAGACTCCACTCCTCGACTCTTAGTCCTCAAATTGACACCAGTGAGTGCCACACCTCTTGTTATGCAGGGTCTAATTTGCTCCTAGCGCCATTCAGTGAATTTCCCATTTCGGATACTTTCTAATTTCATTTTTATGTTTTCAAGCCTTCAAGCTCTCATGATGTTTATATTTTCCTGTAAATTCATGTGCATATATGTAACACCCACATGTATACTTTGGAATTGCTGTGTAAAGTCCTTGCCTGCTCATTCTGCCAATATCACTTGAAATAGAGCAGCATGAGTTTGAATACCTCAAGGGCCATTTTGGATAAGTTTTAAGCCTGTAAAGTTGTGGTATATAAATGAAAATTAGAATTACTCTTCACTTTGAACTCATTAAGTATCACAGAGAGGCTAGGACATGCAATTTTAAATATGTGTAGGCTATTATATGTGTTTCCATGTCTCATGCAAAATGATTTCCCCCAAATCTTACAAAAATAAATGTTATTGCATTACTAATTATCTATCTAATGATTATCTGTTCCAAACTATAAATAATCTATTCAGTACTTTTATCTTTAAATATTTTGTTGTGAATTTTCATACTCATTCCAGTTAGCACAGTCAAAAGTCATCTGAGAATGAATGAGAATGAATGAATAAGAATGAATGAGTCATCTAAGAAAGAATGAAGGTTCTCATCCTGAATGAGAACCCAGGAATAATAAATTTCTGTTGTTCTATTGGTTTGAATTTTTTTTTAGGTCTTATATTTACTGGAGACATGTAAATTTTGAAACATGGATAATGGCCAAAGACTATCAGTGTTTGTCATCTTTGGTTCGGTAGAAGCCAGTTTCACTTAATAGTGCCAAATGATGATACTAATATAAGCCGAAGAGGCAAATAGTAAACTATAAAATTGTCATTGAGTGACAGACACCAAATGATTTATTCTTCTTAATCGTTTCATGAAAGCTTGTTTCCAAATTAAGAAAGCATTTATACCTAACATTTCTGAAACCATTACCGGCCAGAGAACCCTGGCTGGATGTCAGCAAGTGTTATGATTTACCAGTGTGACAATTTTCAAATCTGCTGTCATCAAAGTTGTCCATGTGAATTCAATAGATGCCATTTTAATAGCATACAATTCATTCCCCAAAGAGATCGGCAAACTAAACAAAGGGACTGCACAAGGTCAGTGTCTCCTGTGACTTCCTCCCAGACACACGATTCTAAATACCTGAGGTTCACGAGTGAGGATCCACCTGGTTGGACATCTGCCCCCGAGCTGAAATTGACATGATTTGAAGAGTACTTTGTAAAGAAAATCATTTCAAATGCAAAACCTGGTACTAGAAAGGGTCTATATGCCTAAAGAGCAATGGACTTTATGCTTCATAACAAATTTCTTTCGATATCTGGCACATAGTCATTAATGACTTTGCTTTTTTGTATTAGATAGATACTAAATTTTACTTCCGAGTCAATGAAAGGGTGGAACTGGCCTGGGCATGATCTTCCGCTATCCTCTGAATGAAGTCTAAGTTGATGCTGTGGAAAGAACTTGTCTGACGCATCGTATAACCACTGCCTGTCGTGTGCCACCCTCGCATTCAGAGTCGATCCGTCCACCGGGGTCTCTTACTTGCCCCGAGCGTCTCCTGTACTCAGCCAATACTAGTCCGTTTTAGTTCACTAGTGCTTTGGACTTCAGTCTTTCAGTGTTCCATTTCATGTTCTAATAGTCTTCCCCGTTCCTAGATGAACAGTTCGTATAGTCTGTATTCCCATCATGGACGACGGTTTGCTGCTGTTTCTTCTCCTTTTGAGTTGTACCACGTCAGCAAATGAAGGTTCCAAAAGGCTTGCCTTGCTCTCTCCCCGTCACTAAGGTCAATTCTGCTCTTTTCAAAGTCTGTGCACCTTCCAAACTGAGGCGCTCATCTTCCAGCAAGCTTTGCTGCTGTTTCTCGTGGGGGTTTTCCAGGGCAGTTTTCGTCTGGAGGCTCCCCTGGGAGCACCTGCCAGCATTTGAAACGCCCATGACGCAGCTTTCCCCATCACAGCTGCTCACAAGCCACCAGTCTGACAAATGTGCGGTGGCAACACTTTTTCATCAAGTATTTGTTGATGGAAAGAGTTCGAAATAATAGTGTCAGCAATAGCGATATTAGCAAATACGGTAATATGTGTCACATACAAATACTGGAGACAAATATCCGTAATATTCCTTGAGTACTTAGTAGAAAATTTATTGAAGAATCTCACTCAGGTTATAAAATTGCACTTAAGGGAACAAGGTTTTCATTTCGGGGGAGGGAGTGGAGAGCATAGCAAATATTTTGTTAAAAGCTTGTATTTCCCCCCCTTTCCCCAGTGGCCTAAAATTATTTAATTTACAGTTATAACTAAAGGCAGTTATCTCCACAGAGATTTCCTTATACTAGGAAGAAAAAAAAACCCTGTGTATTAAAACCCAAAAAGTTATATTGTTTTAATATACTGTCTTAAAATCTGATTAACTTTTCTTTTAAAATCTCTTTTGAACTTAGCTGAGATTAATTTGGGGCTCTTTATTTTTATTTCATTTCCACAGGACATCCATTACCTTGCACTAGATAAGGGTGAACTGGCACTAGCTGAAGCCGCAAGGAAAAGAGCGCGTGGCATTGATGCAGAATCAATAACCTCTGGAGTTGGTAAGAATTGATGCTGGGTTTTTCAAGTATTTTTTTGTGCTAGTCAGTATTTTTTCAATACTATTTCTATTTGTTTCTAACGCATGGTTGGCTAATTTGAATTGCCTTCTTTTTATAGAAAGGTAGCTTTAAAATATAAGAACGAAACCTTCACAAATAGTACAGTCTGGATATATACCTTGAAAGTGTTGATATGAAAATTAATAATCATTACTTATTTAAGTACTACTTTGAAAAGTTACTTCAGTCACCGTTTAGTAAAATACACAGGACATTGTTCATCAGATTTTGGGGTAAAAAGTTTTTATTATTATTAATTATAAGTTCCTGCCCTGGTTAACTTTAATGTAGTCTTTTATACATAAACATGTAACACTTAAAATCTCTCTCATCGGACAAAGGACTTCACATGGAACGTCAGTGTGGGGGGTGGTTACCTCTGTTTAGAATTCACTAGCTCCCTCTCACGGTCTCTGGAGCAGTTCCGACCTTAGCATGTGGTGTTGCCACGAGTCAGAGGTAACGTGACCGCCCGCAGAAAGTCATTTCAGTGCAGTCATCCGGAGGACTCAGACGCCTAGGTTGAATCTAAAAGAAGGTCCACTTAAAGCTTGAAAATGCAGAACAAGTAAGAATTATTTTTCTTGAAATTATCCTATCAGCATAAGCTTCCTTTTCCAAAGTCCTTTTATCGAATACCACCTGACCTGTGGGTACTGACACGGCCACTCTGATCGTTTGTTCCTATCCTGAGACCAAGCAAAATGACCCTCAGAATTGCAATCGATTCATTTCTCTGTGGAGCTCCAATGAACAAAAAAAGTTGGTAGTATCTCCACAAAAAATTATAGTGAGCCTCTTTGTTGTGCCTTAAGGGGAAAAAAAGCTAGCAGTAGCCAGAGAGATCCATTGTAGACCTTGTTCAAACATTTGACCCTCGAGAGCCTAATCTTAAAGGTGGCATGGCAGGACTCAGAGTCACTCTACCAGGGCTGCTCGACACCCAGACGCCAGCGTTGACAGTTACCTGTAAGCTGAGTCCATCGGCTGCCCCATCCTGTGTGAGTTCCACATTGACAGAACTAGAGGTGCACAGCTCATTTTCAAATGGAGACCTAATGTCTTAGTTACCTAGGGCTGCTGTAACAGAGATACCAGAGCCAAGTGGCTTGAACAGACAGACACCTCACAGTTTAGGAGGCTGGAAGCAGGATTCTGTCATTTCTGAGGTCTATATCTCTAGTGAACTCTGCTCCTGAGAAATCTTCCTGTGACCTGGCAGCTCTCTTTACCCAACTCTGTTTCACCTCTTTCAGATCTCAAAAGATACTGACTCAACGAATAGGGACAACAGCTAGTGAACAGCTATGTAAGGCACAACGATTGGTCGCTCCCTGTCAGAGGAAAGAAAGGGGTGAAACTAGAAAGACACCTGGAAACGATCAGCCCAGGTGCTCAGAAGCTGCACAAGCCTAAGAACAGACCAACTAATTGGCGCCCTGCGACCACTACCAATTTCTGACAGGGAACACATTAGAAGGTCCTGGAAGGATCCCTGGTGGTATCGTAGTTATGTGAGCCATATGGCCAGCAGTTCAAAATCACCAGCCGCTGGCACCAGCCCAGAAAAACTGGGCTTTCTGCTCCAGAAAAAAAGTCTCAGGGAACTCACTGGAGGTCTCTATATGTCTGTGTTGATTCAATGGCAGTGAGAGAAAAGTTAGGAGAAAAACATGTAACAAAACTCTGAATTATGAAATCCAAGCTTTCTGATCAAATGGAAACTACTAGACCCCTCAAGACAATGCCCCTTAGTCACCTTTCCGGGCTCCCCCATGGTTCAACCAAACAATAGGTTTACAAGGGGGGTACAAAGAGACTAATGAACCCTGTAAACCTTAGAATAATCAACCACTTGAGATCAAAATGAGCAGCCTTCCCCACCCCACCCCCCAGGGTGAGGGAAGGAGGGGGAGTGAGATAATGATGGGATCTTGTGAGGAGGATGAAACACTTATGAACTGTTTAACATGAAACTGGTGATCTTGCTCTCCATTCACAGAAAGGTTTAAAAGAGAGGAGCAGGGCTGAGCCCCGGTGGCGTAAGTGGTTGAGTGCGGAACTGCAGCCCGCGGGCTTGGCGGTTCAAATACAACGGCGGCTGGGTAGCGCCCACGACCACCAGAGGCAGTGATGCCCACAAAAAAAAAAAAAAAGTAGTAACTTAATACATGCTTCGTAAATCCTCTCCCATTAACATCACCCCAAATTCCCAAATGGGATTCTAACCACAGGAATACTGTATATACCTGTGTATAAACCAAGCTTTTCAGCACATTTTAATGCAGTTTTAGTGGTAAAATTAGGTGTCTCGCTGATATTTGGTCACCTTATACTCGAGTATATATAGTGGTTGGTTTTTTTTTTTTTTAAAACAACACTTGTTTTAGGGGGGACAGGAAAGTGTGATGTGAAAGTGTTTGGTGTGACTCTTCTGTCCATGTGTTTGTAATTCTTACCAAATGATTGGGTTGACCACCTACCTCTTAAAGCTCAGTTGGTTAAGTTTTGACCTGTCAACCAAATGATTGGGTGACATAATGTGAATAAGGTTTGTGAAACACAAATAGAGGGATTGGTCAGTTTGTCATCCCACTGGATATATGAGTCATCTCAGAAACTCACAAACGGGAGGAGAGAGAATCTCACAGCCTTCAAGAAATAAGGGCCACCAGAGGTAAGTGTGACATCCCTGGCTGACGTGGCAGAGACAGCAATAGGTGCCAGAGGCTGCCGCAGCGAGCTCCTGGGAGAGTGCGGAGAGCAACACCAGGGCCCTGGGGCTGAGCAGCAGACATCCCAGCCGTGGAACAAGGCAGAAACTGAGACTGCACCGCTGACAGGCTGAGAGCATGTCTGCCAGTATGGCTGAAAAGAGGCATTGTAGACAATAGAAGTGAATTGTTAACATTTTGTAAGCTGGTAGCTTCTCTGAGAAACCCTGGTGGTCTAGTGGTTATGCAATGGGCTGCATAACCCGAGGTCAGCTGTTTGAAACCCACAGCTTCTCCTTCGGAGAAAGATGGGACTTTCTATTTCCATAAACTCAGAAGACTGCAAGGGCAGTTCCATGACTCCACTTCCATGAGTTGGCAAACCTCCTTCCCCCATTAAATGCCCCAGGCACCCAAGCTCCTGCACAAAAGCACCCACTTTTACCCTGTCATATAGGGCCAGTATGAGTCAGCACAGCATCTACTCAAGGGCAGTGAGATTTCTGTTGTTGTTTTAATGTCCTGTGAATCTTGTATGTCAGGGAATTATCGAACTGAGTAGAGAGCCATGAGAGATAGAAGATTGGTGTCAGAATAGGGTGCAGACAAGCGGAAGGTGGAGGCATGTCTGACCTCTGGCTTGTAGCAGTTGACCTTTAGCTGGTATGGAGTTGACTCTCCTGTGTGACTAAAAACCCCTAGGCTACTTCCTCGGAGACACAATTCAATGTACAATATTCAGTATTAGTGCAATATTAAGTAAGAATACCTTTGACCTAGCACCATAACTTGTGACTTGCTAAGTATCTGATATACTTCCTAATATTAATAGGTAATGTTTATTATGGGCCAAACACTTTTAAAGACTTGTTTAATTTTCACCATTACTGTATTAGTTTCCTGGAGTTGCCATAATAAATCATTACAAACTACATGACTTAAAAATGAGTTCTGGTAGCAACATGTGTTATGGTTTGGCTACTAAACTGTGAGGTTGACAGTTAAAACTCATCAGCTGCTTCATCAGAGAAAACTGAGGCTGTCTGCTCCTATAATGATTGACGGTCACATTCAAACCAAAAGCAAACACAGTCTCTTCTGAGTTTACAACCACCATCCCAAACAGAAAGAACATACTCCTTTGCATTTCCAAGATTGTAAATCATCTGCTTTTATAAAGATTTACAACCATGGGACCTTGGTGTAATTACAACTATAAAGATGCTATTTCTAAATAAGGTCACATTTATACCCTGCAGGTATAACTGAACTAATCCCCATGGCTCAGTTTCAGTCAAACTTTCAGGGTTAGGATTTGAATGTAATTTTTTTGAATCATAATTCGGCCCATAGTAGCAACTCTGTGAAGTAGGTACTGTTGCATTTTTTATGAAACATGACTTTGAAGGAAATGATAAAATCTTAAGTTAGTAGGAATATATAAATATTCTTCATCCATATCCCTCTAGCCATTTCAGAAATCAATATGGAAAAATTCATAGACACTTTTCTGAGAATTTTCTTCAGTCATCCTATATACTGCCCTTTCCACTAAAGTAACAAATACAGTAGAGGCTATCTTTGAAGCGGTTTAAGTTATTATAGGTGGAAAAAAAAAAAGATTAATACAAACACAGAAAAGTAAAGAAATTCCACTCTTCACCAATATCTCGTAGATTTTCTTATTGGAGTAGTTCTATATAGCTTATGGATATACTAACATAGGATCACAAATACTTTCTCCCACTCTGATTTAATTGTGTTTAATGAAAAGAATTCTTTATGGTGATATGATCTAATTTCAGATTTTCCTTACTGATGAGGTTTTCAGGGTGTGTTCTATTGTAGTAATCGCTATTCTAAGACCACAAAGACAACCACTTGTTTTCCTCTTACCTAAAAGCACTATTTTTATATACCTTCCACATTTATCCACACCACATCTGAGTGATTTTTGTGGGGTGGGTGGGTAGATGTGTTGTTCACAATGGCTACATAGAACTCAGACAAAATTCACGATTAAAGGGTTTATTATGAAGGTAACAAGTTGTAATGCCTGGAGGAATGCTCAGGGAAGTTGTTTATCAGGACAGGTTACAGAGTTTTTCCGGGTCTGCTCATAAATGCCCAGAGGGGCATACCTCACCCACTGGAAGCCTCAACCCAAAGGCATTCACCTCAATGAGTCAGCAAACCTGTTTTCCTGAATTAATAGCCCAGAGGCAGTGCACTGCAGTAAAAGCCTCAGCTGAAGGCTCTCACTGGCTCCACTTCCATGAGTTGGCAAGTCTCCTTCCCCCCATTAAATGCCCCAGGCACCCAGGGTCCTGCACAAAAGCACTCAGCTTGACTTTCTTCCTGAGTTGGGAAGTCAGTCCCTCACTCTGTTGTTCCGTGCTCTGGCTTCCAGGTTTCTTTCAATATTTGGTAGTGAAAAGTTATTCAGCTTTGTTCTTTTAAGATTTCCTGGGCGGTTGTCATCTGGGTAGTTTCCCCCTCAGCAGAGACCAGTCCCTGGGAGAAAGGATTTCATCAGCAAATGAAAGCCCCCAGTGCTTCGTTCCATCCCAGTCATTCAGGTAGACTCTGTTCTGAGTACCTTCCAACCTGAGGGGGCTCATCTCCTGGCACTCTATCAGATAATGTTCCATTACTAGTCATAAGGTTTCAATGACTAAGCCCTGAGAAGGGGACCACTCTTTCCTTCTTCCGAGTCTGCTTGGTCAGGAAGCCCCCCTGAAACGTGCTCATCATGCTTGCTGCTGCTGGTATTTGAAGTATCAGTGGCATAGCTTCCAGCATCACAACAACATGCAAGCCACCACAATAATAGAGACTGACAGACAATTAGGGTTCCAACTCTATAGGGTTTATGATACTATCAATCTCGATGATAGCATCATCCTTCTCCCATATGACCAAGATCTCAGATTGACGTCTATGCCCCAAAGAAATGAAAATAGCACAGCAGACAGACATGTTAACCAATGTCTATGAGAACACTGTTCACAATGGCAGAAAATAAGAATCGAAAATGTCCAACTAATCTGTGTATTTTTAAAAAATAGTAGTGCATGCATATAATGGACTACTGATCATCCATAGAGAGAAATGAAGTCCTAGGGCATGCTATACCCTAGATGAACTTAGGAGGACATTGTGCTGCAGGAAGTAAGGACCAATACTGTATGATAGCCTTTACATGAAATAAGCAATTATATAGAAATCATCAATGGTGAGCCAAACTAGAGAAAGGAGACACGTGGGTTCTTCTTAATAAAAATACGTTGGATATCTGTTGAAAGTGGTGGGATAATTTAGAAAAAGACTGAGAATGGTCATACAACTTGAACACAGGCAAAGCCACTGCAGTGTACCTATAAAAACTCACTAAGCATCATGTGTTCTATCTATAATCAAATTCATAAGAGCAAGAGACTGCACAAAGAAAAAAGTCTTTTAAATGTTTTATAAAAACAGTAAGATTACAAAAAACACCGCACAACCAGCAAGACTCACAATGACCCTAGACTATAACACTTTATAGGAGTCGAAAGCCCTGCCTTTTCCCAGTGGGCCATACATCTGTCTCAGAACCTCACTATTAGTCGAAAATTGACTACGTGGTAACCAACAACCATAAGAAAAAATTTCAACTGTATCCAGTCTTGGGTTGAGTCTTTTTTTTTTTTTTTGGCATCACTGCCCTCTGGTGGTGTGAGTAGAA
>PVJH01017791.1:0-46955 GCA_004026705.1 Nesogale talazaci | reverse complement strand
CACAGCTCGGAGGGTTCTGAGCAGCTGGGAGTAGGAGAAGCATATGAGAGTCAGGGGCACAATGAAGCAGAAGACAAAGAGGAACCAGGTGTAGTACTCGCTGCGATACTTGGTGCCCACAGTGTACCAGTCCGGGCCACAGGAGCACTGCAGCCCCTCCGGGATGAACCTGCCAGGGACAAGGGTGTCAGCCACAGCAGCAGCCCGTACTTGCTCCATGTGGGGCTCGACACAAGGCCTGGTGGCGAGGGGCCTGTGTTGTGTTCTCCACATGGAGCCCAGAGATGCAGCAAGATTTGGGGCAGGGTGCTCTGTCCTCCCGAGCAAAGGGCTCAGCTCGTTCCAGCCCCAGAGGCCATGTTGGCATCTGTCTTCCACAGCCCTGTCGCCTCACCTATTCCACCAGCTCTTTCCAAAGTGGAGGCCAACGACATGACACTCAAGCTCTCTCCACCCGCGTCAACCCACGCTCGGAGCTAGTGAGCACCTGGGCCCTGCCCTCTCACCGGCTCCAGCCAAAGAAGGGTGGGATGGAGACACCAATCCCCAGGGTCCAAGTGGCCAAGACCACCATCAGGGCATGCTGGGAGCTGAAGCGGACGTTGCCAAAGGGTTTACAGATGACAAGGTAGCGTTCCAGGGCCAGGAAGGCCAGGGACCATCCTGTCACCAGACCTGCGGTGAGACGTGAGGGTAGTGGAATAGACTGACCCCTGCCCAACCCGGGGTGGGGAGGGGGGGGAGCAGGAGGAACAAGCAGAGTCAGAGAGGGGTAGACTGGTGGTTGGAAGAGAACGTGGGTCTCAGATACCTCTATCCATCCCAATGGTCAAAGGACACCCAACCCTTCTCTCCTGGCTCCATTTCCAGGACACCCTCCCACCCAACAGCCCGGCCCCTGATTCCAACCCTGGAGCCTGACCTTCGCCTCCTCACCCGGGCCTTTTCCCGGCAGTACCTGCCACAGAGCCCAGGAAGGCCTCCAGAGCACACACGTGGCGACCAAAGAAGAAGTACCCGTGACAGCTGGCAACGAAGACGGTGAAGACAGAGAAGCCGCAGAAGAGGAAACCTGCCAAGGACACATTGACCAGAATGTAGTTGAGCGGCTGCCGCAACTTCCTGTAGCGCAGTGTGGCCACCAGCACCATGGCGTTGAGCGGCGTCCCGGCCAAGAAGACGAAGCCCATGAAGGCTGCCTGGAGGTGGAAGGCCCAGACAGGGGCCAGGTGATACTGAGGCCCCTCCCAAGGTCCCACCGAGGACATGTTCTTGAAGAGATAAAACTCCTCTTCTCCTGACATCTTGCTCATGGGATGCCCCCCCTTTCCACCCCACTGGGTCCTCTTATAGTTGATCCTTGGCCTAAACCCTCCCCCCACCCCAAACACACACACACACAAACCCCCTCCTCCAAAGCCACTTTGGGGCTCTGGGAAGGATCATTACTGATCCTAAGCCTCCTAGGGACAAAGTTGGTGATTACCAATCCCAAAGCTGATTGTGTTCTTCAAAGGAGAACAGATTGGACCCCAGATGGACAGGGCTGGGTGCTAGGGTGAACAGGAGTGGGCTCCCTGGGGCCTGAGTGACGCTGACCCATGCTTAACTGAGATGCATCCCACCACATGGCCTTCCTTCCAGCCTTTGAGTGTCACTTTAGAAGCCTGTCCTCTCCATCTGTCTCCTAGAACCTATGGGAAGTTACTGGAAGAAATGACAGCCCACCTAAACAGAAAGCTATATCATCGTGTTTATGGGGCAGGAGACTCAATCTTTTTTTTTTTTTTTGGTGGGTATCACTGCTCTCCGGTGGTGGGAGTAGGAGAGGAGACTCAATCTTATTAAGATGTGGATTCTCCCCCCAGATTCAGCAATCCCAATAAAAATCCAGCATGCTGGGCTGAGCCCTGCTGGCATAGTGGTTGTGTGCAGGACTGCGGCCCACTGGATTGGCGGTTTAAATCCAGCAGCAGCTCTCCAGGAGCTTCCTGCTCCCACTAGGACAGTGATGCCCCCTCCCCTGCCAAAATCCAGCATGCTTCTTAAAAAGATAAATAAATTCCTGTAGAAACACAAAAGCTTACAATATATTTAAGTGAAACTGAGACTCGAGTCTATGCAGAACGATGTTTAAATAGAAAATAAAGCAGCTTCCCTGGCCTAACTCTTGGACCACAGGACCGCCCAGGAGCTCAAGATGCTCCTGTCTCTCTGCTGTCCCTTCCCTTCCCAAAAGTCCTTCACTACCTCCAATAAAGCATATCCTCTTCATCCCTAAAATATATATGTATGTGTGTGTGTGTATATATATATATATATATATATATATATATATATATATAAAATAAAGTAGAAAACAAAGCTTTCAGGGATTAGGCTCCCTGATTTCCAAAGCAACGGTGCAGTGGCAGTAATCAAGATGAGGCAAAACTGAATGAAAACTAGATAAGACATAAAACTCAGGGACTAGAAGTGAGGCCAGAAGAAAACCCCACGTATCATTGCTGGTCAACACACGTGCCTTGGTTACCCATCCGGTGAGGGGGATGATGGTGTCACAGACAGGGCTGCCGTCATTGGATATGTCTAATGCCAGCCAGAATAAAGGAGGGGAGCGGGAAACCTGGACCCTCACACCTTCAACACAAAGTGAGCAGAAATGGAGGACAGATCAAAGGAAGAGTCCATCTGAGGAAATGGACAGCAGAAACCACCAGAGAAAGAAAGTACCGGTGACCTTGGCACAAGCACCTAAGTGACAGAAGAAAAAATCTGATTAATTGTATGTCTCTCTTTCCACCGATGTGAGACTTCTGCTCGCCAAACGATGCTGCTGGGAAAGCGAAAAAGACAAGTTACCGATGACAAGAGAGAGGTCTTGACAAAAGGTGCATCTGATGGACGATGACAACGTGTATCCAGACTGCACCTCGAAAGATCAGTGAGTACCAGGAAGGCGAAGACATTCTAAAAGCGACTCCCATCTTCACTGGGCCACCTTGCTTGATGGGATCGAACTCTTGATGGTCGATTATGTGGATGCAGTGCCAATACAACTGCCCAAAAAAGCCCTCCCCCCAAAAAAGAACTCTTGAAACTCAAGCAAAGCAACACTGCTCTTCAAATGTGCAAACAAATCAAACAGACCCTTCCCCAAAGACAAGCAGAAGAAGAACGCACACAGGACACGTTGCTGAAGGAGGTCAGTGATTCAGACCAGGATGAGACACCCCTACACACCCACCCGAAAGACTACCGTGTGAAAGGCTGCCTATGGCCAGTCTCGGGGAAGAGGTGCGTCACCTTCCTTTGCTTTTCATGAAGCTGAACGTAGACCGACCATACAATCAAGAGGCCAGACCTGTCTAGGGAAGCCTGGTCTGGCCATCATGTCCTCCATGGAGTCCTCCAGCTCCACTCTGCACACCTGCCAGCATCACCAGTCGGGACCAGGCACCATCTCGTTGGCTCGCTGCCACCCGAGCGACCCCGAGTCTACTCTGTTAAGGCAGAGTAGAACTACCTGCTTGGATTCTCAGACTTTTGAATCGCTCCAGGAGCAGGCAGCCTCTTTGTTCTTCTGGGCAACGGCTGGTGGGGCCGGGGGGGAGGGGGGTGGTGGTGGTTCCCTGACCTTGTAGTTAGCAGTCTGGTGTGTGGCCACTGTGGCGCCAGACCTCCTGGACCATCACTTCGTGGTTGTGTTAGGGACCACCCAGTCGGCCCCGACCCATAGCGACCAGTGCACAACAGAAGGCCACAGGGTACGGTCCGCGTTGTCCTCGCAGCTGTCATGCCTGAGTCCGTTGTTGTAGCCAGAGTCGGTCCAGTTCCTCGAGGGCCTCCCTCTGTTCCCCCACCCTCCACCTTACCAAGCACGGTGCCCTTCTCCAGGGACGGGTCTCCCCTGACAGTATGTCCAAAGCAGGGCAAAAGGAAGTCTTGCCATCCTGGCCTCTAAAGAGGCACTCCGACCGCATTCCATCCCAAACACATTTGGTGGGGGGGGGGGGGTGTGAGTCCGGGTAGACTAGAGAAACAAATTCTTCACCACCATATGGATATAAGGGAAAGGTTTATATGCCTGATACCAGTCTATAAAGTCTCCTTCTGACGCACGAAGCACGTGCAATGACACCAGGACAATCACAGGCCAGTGGGTGCAGAGTCTTGTGTATCCAGCAGCAGTTGAAGCATCCTGGCGCTGGCAGGAGTCTCCACGTGGCTTCTCCTGCCCCAGAGGTTTGGTTCCATCAGGGTAAGCCCGTGTGGCTTCTCCTCCTTTCCTAGGATTCAGGGTCTATGCTGCCATCTTGTCTTGTCAGTTGAGTATCTCCCAGGAAGTGAGTCAAGTTCTCACCTCCAATGGAGAAATACCACGAAGTTTCCCAGAATTCTCAGAGAAATCCATGCCCACAAAGAGGTCTCATTGACTATCTCCAGATGGACAGGCTGGACTCCACCCCTACACTCCCAATCATGAAATTGACACATGAGTACATGATTGCCACAGGTGGGTCCATGGCACTTTCAATATCCTGCTCCAGCACCACCCAGGAATCCCATTCCTGGATAACTCCAACAGAAAGGAAAGTGTGCTGACACAAGAGCCTACACAGGAATGATCCTTTGGGCTTTAATCTTCGTAGCCAAATATGAAAGCCCTGCCATCGTCTTTCCAACTGATAACCGACTAAGCCGCTGATGAACAGGGTACCTTAATCCAACAAAGCCTTCTCCTCTGTGTGGCCCTGTTATTACATCAGAGCCCATGCTGGGGTGTTTTTTTTGGCAACCGCCAGCAGTGTGGACTCCCAGTTGGTGAACTCTACGCATGCGGTCACATAAATGCTGCTACAGATTGGTGCTCAGCGCAGACCTGTGTTCACACTGCCTTGTGCCTGGCATTCCGGTTTGGCCAGGTCCTCACGGGACACGCAGGAGACCAATCCACCAGGCTGGGGGGCCAGGCTGGCCAGAAAGCTCCGCCTGTGCATGTGTGCTCCGGGAGTCGAGCGGGGTGGGCAAGGTCTTGGCCACCCTGTGCTCCTACACCGCCCCTCGGCTTGTCCACCTGCCTGCCAGGTCTTCCCAGCGAACATCCTGAGGAGGGACTCAGCTCCCACCTCTTCTCTCCAGTCCAGTCTCCTCTTCTTCCCAGGCCCTTTGCTCACCCTTAGCACAGATATTTCTCAGGACATCCTCTTCCACGAACAAGGAAAATCGGCTTTTGCTTGGCAAGAGGTCCATTGATTCATACCTTCTACCTCCCCCACCCCCACCCCTTTTCCCACCTCCTCTTGGCCACAGTCCCCTCCAGACAAGGAACCCAGGTCAACATCTGAGCCTGGCCAACCTAAGACGCACCATAGCAATGACCCTAATCCTCTTGGGACCTATCCAGAAAGAAGGGGACCTCATTATACAGGAAAGCCACCTCCTCCCTCCTTGTCAGCCTGCCTTGCTAAGATGGAAGGCTCTTTCCTTTTAAGATCTTCCACTCGGTCTTTAACGCCAGCGTTAGAATCAGAGATGACCTGTAGCACTCCACTGAAGTCTTCGTTCCTGGTTCTCATCTTTGGGCCTCGTTCTTCACCCCCCTCCTCTTGTCCGGCTAACGTTCATCAACTGCACTGAACACACGCATCCCTGAAGGCCAGATGCCTTCTGTCACAGAGTATTGTTTTGAAAGGCCATCTTCTTAGGTCAATCAAAAACATTCTAAAAACGTGAATGGGCCTATTCTTGTCTACATTTATAGACCAAGAGCCTCCAAGCCAACCAGTGCCCTGGTGTGAGCTGGCCCCGTCACCTCACCTGCATGAGCCTGTTTGATCCGCCAGCCTGGGCCCCTATTGCAAGGCCTCACAGTTTCTTCTGATACGTGGATTTGGATTAGTAAGAACAGGGCCATGTCGCAGGTCTGGAACACATCTTGATTTCCCTTAACCGATCCTTGGAGAGAAATTGGTTCTAGAAGGGCTGATTAGCCTGATTGAGAAGGGCTGGCCGGAGACTAGTCTTACATTCTGAAAGGCTGCCAACTTCTGCATGCAAACTCTTTCACACACACACACACACACACACACACACACACACACACACACACACACTCACCTGCAGGTAGGATTGCCAGCAAAGATTCCTGGAGATATCCTGCAAAGACTCGGGGATGGCGAGACTACAGTCTCCACCAGAATGACCGGGCTTCTGATTCTAACGCAGTCAGCTCAGCTGGTGCTTTGCGCTGGACAGGACTCCAGGACCCCCACCCCTCTGAAAGCAGTGCTCAAAATGCCACCCCCGGCAGGGCTCATGCCGAGTCATCTGGTGGCATCCGCGGTCTGCAGGTCCACTCCACTCTGCACATAGTTCTGACAGGAGCCGGCCACCTGGGGGTGGGGACAAGGCACCCAGACCCTCTCATTCCTATGCCCAGCCAGACAGCCATGTCTTGGCCTTTCCAAACATTGCCCTGGTCCTTTCCTCCAGACCCCTTCCCCCTTTGGCACCCCCACATCAGAGGGAGAGCCAAAGGGCCCAGCTGGGGTGAGGTTGAGTAGCTTGGTACAGAAAGGACTTTACCCGAATAGTGGATCTCATTGTCACTCAAGCCAGGAACCCAAAAATACTGAGAGTCATCGAGGCCATGGTGTAGTGGGGGTGGGGAGGGGTGGGGGTGGTTGAAAAAGGGAATGGGTCAAGAAAGAGAATAGTGGTAGAAAAGAGAGAGGCTTTAATACATTTAATATAGATGCATCCTTTTCCACTTTAAAGTCACCACACTAATTTGTGGTTTTAGGTACCACCGAATCTGTTTCAACTGACACATTAGAATGAAAGACCAGCAAACCACCCCCACTCCACACACCGGGTCCAACACCATCTTCACAATCGCCAGTCTCTCTAAGACCCATGTGGCAGCCCCTGTGCTCAGTGAAAGCCTGCCTGGTTTTCACTCTCTCAAACAGAGTGTCCTTCCCCGGAGATTGTGTAAGACGAGGCCTCGCCATCCTTGCTTCTAAGCAGCATTCTGGTTGTACGTCTTCCAGCACGTTTGTGCATCCGTGGACAGCATTCTTCTCCCACACCGTAATTCAAGGGGGTCTGTTCTTGTCTACTCGTCCTGATGACTCGTCCAGTTTCACACACACAGCGCAGCCCAGACCCACAGGCTCACGGCCCGAGAGTCGATCGTGACTCACGGCAGCCCCGGGGGACAGAGTAAAACTGCCCCTGTGGGGTTCCAAGACTCTAGACCTTTACAGGAGCAGACGGGCTCCTTTTTCTTCGGTGTCCCTGCTGTTGGGTGTAAACTCAATTCTGTGTAGACCACCAGCGCGCCTTCCGTGCTCAGTAGACCATTGCAAATGCCATGGCTTGGGTCATCCAAGGGGCTTTGGCACATGTAAAGAGATCTCTGGCAGATTTTGCCCGAGACAACACCTCCTTTGATTTACTAACTGCTGTTTCCACGGTCATTGATTGCGGATCCAAGTCCAGTGAAATCCTTGACCACAGCATTGCTTTCTCCCGCTAACCTGGTGTTCGTGATGGGTCCAGCCATGAGGTGTTTTTTTTTTTCTTCTCTCTCTCTGTGTTCAGGTGTAATCCATGCAGAAGGCGGTGCATGCAGTCTTTGGTCTTCTTCAGTAAATGCTTTGATCCTTTTTTGGTGGTGTGGGGTCGGGGCTTTCAGCAAACAAGGTTTGGTCATCTGGACGCCTTAGGTTGTTCATGAACCTTCCTCTAACCTTGCTGTTCCCGCTGGATTACAGCCACGCCGTGGGGACGGAAGGCTTCCTTCCAGACACTGCACCCAAGCGACTCTCGAATAAAGTCACAGGAATGTTGTGGTTTCCCAGGGCACCTCACAGTTATGTTGACATGGCCCTGGAGTTGGAAGGAACCCAAGGGCGTGAGTGAGGCTTTGGTTTGGGTCGCCTGTTAAAGGAGTGCTGTGACACTGTGGGTCGGCGGCTAACCACAAGGTCAGTGCTTCACATTCATTCACTAGCTCCCTGGGGGAAAACGAGACCATCTACTCCCACAAGCTCTACAGTCTCAGAAATCCTATGAAGAGGTGGTTGGTTTGTTGCTGTTGAGTGCTGCTGACTGGGTTGTGACTCACAGAGACCCCGTGCACCACAGAAGGACAGACTGCCCGGTCCTGTGCCATCCTCATGATGATGGCTGTGTCCGATCCCACTGTTGCCCCCACGGGGTCAATCCATCTCATTGAGAACCTTCCTCGCTTTGATCACCCTCCGCTTGACCAAGCAGGGTGCTCTTTCCCGGGACCCGTTTGGCCTGACGACATGTCCAAAGTCTGTCAACTGAAGTCGCACCACCCTGGCCTCCAAGGAGCATTCCGGCTGTACTCCGTCCCAGGCAGATTTGTTTGTTCTTTCGGCAGTCCGTGGTACCCTCAGTATTGTTCACCCGCACCATCCTTCAAATGCAAATTCAAATTCAAATGGGATTCTTCTCTGGTCTTCCTTCTACAACGTCCAATTGTCACCTGCCTCGTAAGTGACTGAAAATATACCGTGGCTTGGGTCAGGCACGCCTTCGTGCACAAAGCGGCACCCTGGCTTCTGGACACTTTAAAGAACTCTCATACAGCAGATGGACCCCAGGCAATGTGGGACTTGATCTGTCACCTCCTGCTTCCATGAGCACGGATTACGGATCCGGGCAAGATGAAAGCCTTGACAACGTCTGTCTTTTCACTGCGTATCGTGATGTTGCACATGGACCCAGCTGTGAGGATCGGGGCTTCTTTACACTGAGCAGTCGTCCATCCCGAAGGCCGCCCTCCTTGACCTGCATCAGCAAGTGCTGCAAGTCTGCACGTTCACCACACACAGCCGGGTCCTCTGTATGTTGCAGCTTGTTAATAAACCTTCCCCCGATCCTGATACCGTATTCTTCTTCATAGAGCCAACTTCTCCGATGATTTTCTCAGCATACAAACTGAGTCAGTGGGATGAGAGGACACATCCCCGAGACGCCCCTCTCTTGCTTTCAAGCCATGCAGCATTCCTGTGGTCTGTTCCCACAATGGCCTCTTGATCCATGCACGGGTTCCTCGTGAGCACAAGGAAGTGTTCTGGAATTCCCAGTCCTCTCAAGGGGATGCACAGTGTGCGAGAGTCCACACAGTGGGGAAAACACAACAGACAAACAACAAAAGCGGCTGAGACACCAACAATCTAAACACACACCCTCTGCCACGGAGTTGATTCTGGTGGATAGTGGCCCCACGCGGCGGAACCCCAGCGTCGACGGGGCGGGGCCCCTTGGAATCAAAATCAACACAACAGTAATAGACCTGGTTTTAGATCTTTGGTGTCTTCATTGTTTTGTGTTGGTTGTTGTTAAGGCTTTCCGTGTAGTTTGAACTTCTTCCTCGAGGACCATTGATTCTATATGCTACTTCTTGAGCTGGTTGGGCTGACTTTGGGGGTATAGAGAGTGGGTGTATTCCTTCCACCTTCCTGTGTTGTGTTTTGCACCATCCCACGTGCTGTCCATTCGACTCCTTCAGTATTGCAACTCAAGGCTTGACTCTTTTCTTCCTTCAGATTGAGAAACGCCACACCTGCCCAGCCCTTTGGGTGGGCTCACTCCAGGTCTTGGCACCTGTCAGTATCATTCTCGACTCAGTCTTCTCAAGTCACCCTTTGAAATATTGCGTCCCGTGGTTTTACTTATGTGGGATGAAGACAGGACTTTTCCACAATTATATACTCCAAAATAGGAAGCAAACTATTTGCTAGCATTTAGTTGGAAGTCAGTAGTTAGCTATTCTCCCTGAAGCTCCCGGTTATCTGAGACCTCTGTGTGTCTCACAACAGAGCTGACTCCCCTGCTGTGAGGATGGTGGTTCCCTTCCCTTGAAGCCTGTGGGCGGATTCACATGCTGTTGTTAATGATCTCTAGCTTAACCTGTTTAGCCAAATCCAGGAGTCTGGGGTCTGGTCTTGTCACATGGGACCCTGATAACTCCCTTTCCTATAACGTGTGCATATGGTACAACCCCTTCCTGTGACATATGTCCTTACCTGTAATTAGGGGGCTGGCATGATAAAGAGTCCCTTTCTCTCCACGTGGGCCACCCAACTGGCGGAGGTGAGCATGCTACTGTGAAATGTGTCTGACTCTTATTACTTCTCTCCCTCTCATGGTCTCTATAACTTTATCCTAATAATTATTGCTGTGCAACTGCACATATTGAACCTGTGATGCATGTATCAGAAGCTAGCTTCTTCTGATATACTGACTCACTGATTCCATTTGATTTTGCTACTCTGTGTTCAAGAGCAAGTCCCAGAGTCGTTACTGATCATTCATTTAGTTTTCTGTTTGTGTTCTGCGTATCTGATATCCATGAAGCCATCCCACAACTCCTCTGGTCTTCGGTCAGGAGCATGCTCCATGTCAAGTTATTCTTGAGGTGGTCTCTAACTTCCGGTGAGATCGACTCGAGGTCGGCCTTTGACTCTCATGAACTTGTTTTAATTTTCTTCTATAGAAACTTGCATGTAAGCAATTGCAAGTGCTCAGCAATTGGCGCCTGGCCTTGTTTGGACTATCGATATTCAGCTTCCCCACCTCTTTCCACCGACGCAGTGGAGTTGACGCCTATGCATTCCAGCTGGCAAGGTCAGATGTGGTGTGGTGGCCATTGTGCTGCTGAAAAGGTGTTTGGTTGGGCTCTTACTAACTCATAGCCCCAATCTAAGAGCGATTCGTTTGTGCATCGTGGTCCTGTTCGAGACTCTCCCTCAGGAAGGAGACACAGAAGGTACAGGTGGTATAGAACAATGTGGCAAAAAATTTAGATGGTGCCCCGATATCAGATAAAATAGTATCTGGGGTCTTTTTTTTTTCTTGTCAAGCATCTGGGGTCTTAAAGGCTTGTCTCTAAACAATCAGTCATCTGAGAGCGATGTCAACCAAGTCCACCGAGAAGAAGCACACTATGTGAGTCTGGGTAGACTAGAGAAACAAATCCATAGACATGCATATGGATATAAGGGAAAGGTTTATATACAAGAGGAATGGAACACTGAGAAAGCATCCCAACCCAGCCCACTCCAAGGTCATAAGTCCAATATGGTCATAAGTCCATATAAGTCCCATATGTCTGATACTAGTCTATAAAGTCTTCCAACTCATGAAGCACATGCAATGACACCAGGACAATCACAGGCCAGTGGGTGCAGAGTCTTGTGTGTCCAGAAGCAGTAGAAGCATCTCAGCATTGGTGGGGGTCTCCCTGTGGCCTCCCAAGCATCTCAGCGTTGGTAGATGTCTCCACGTGGCTTCTCCTGCCCCAGAGGTTTGGTTCCATCAGGGTAAGCCAGTGTGGCTTCTCCTCTGGCTCCTCCAGTCCCTAGGACTCAGGGTCTATATCATGGTGCCGTCTTGTCTTGTCGGTAGACCATCTCCAAGACACTGAGTCAAATCTCTCTCCTCCAATTAGAAAATACTGTGAAACTTCCCAGTATTCTCAGGAGAAAGCCATGCTCACACAGAGGCCTCATTGACAAACTCCAGATTGGCAGGCTAGACACCACCTCTACACTCCCCGTTCTGAAGTTGACACAGATCAGTGACTGCCACACACCCTGTCATCAGTCACCCACGGATTGGAATCCATATAAAATCCAAAGTCAGAGGAGGGATTAGTGTCAGAGCCTACACTGTGAGAATCCGGCGTGCAGGAGGCGATGGATGACAGTGGGCGCCCAGGATTCATTTGCGGAACTGCTTAGGAAATCAGCCTGCAGAGACCTCCCGCTAGCTAAAATAGAGGGAAGGCAGGAAAGTGGTCACTAAACAGAGTGCTTGGGAGAGAAGATTATAGAAGATCATAGTCATAAACCTGACTTGAACCGTTAAAACTTTGTCAGTAGCTTCCCCCGCTGTGATGCAGGCTGGACCGGATCTGTTTTCCAAATGTTTCTGTATTGGAGGTTTGTATTGTTTGGTGGGCTTTCATTCGTTCCTAGTAGAATGTATCTCAGAGGCTCTGTATTGTGTCAAAGGAGGTCACCTTCTGCAAGCTGGTGACAGAAACCCAGGATTGATGAGCCTGTAGAGACAGCAAGTAAAACTAGAGGTTTTGGGGGGAGACGGTGTACAGTGGTGGTGCTGGGAGAAAAGGGAAGTGATGTCAGAGGAGTCCACGTGGAAAAAAGAATGGCTGGAAACGGATTATGATAGCAATTCACCTCGACGTGATTGAAATATGGAACGCTATGCTATATGTATTAAATCCCAACTAATAAAAAAAGAAAGAAAGAGTAAAGAAAAGGTATTCGCCATGAATAGGTCATTTGGTCTTGCAAAATTCTATCATGATTCTGACATCGCCTCCATCACAGAGGTCATGTGTTATTGATTTGGGAACAAGAGATGCAAAGAGGTGCTTTTGCAGAAGGTCGTGTTAGGCATCTTCAGACCGGTCGTTTGGAGCACCTCAGCACTGTGGACATAGCAGGCCAGATAAGCCTGTGTGATGAAGGGCTGTCTTGTGCCTGTTGAACAGCATCCCTTGCCTCTACATACTCAACCGTCTACCTAAGTCATGAGACTGAAGAATCCCTCCAGACATGCCCAAATTGTGCCTCGGAGACACCTGCTCCCTGAGAACCATCGGTTTAACTCGAGACTTATCATGAACACCCAGAGCGGAAGGGAGCACTCACAGGAAGATGTGTGTTCCCTCAGCTATTGTGATTGTCTAACAGGAAGTCCTAAAAAAGGTGGATACTTTCTCAAGAGTCCCAGGGTCTCGTTCTCCCTTCCCTTTGGATTATTGAATTAGACGCCACCTGGGCCTGGCATTGTTTAAGGGGGGGAGGGGGCTGTAGGAATACAGGGACACAACAAAGACTTGTGACTCAAAAACAAGAGCGAAAGAAGGAGAAGCAACCGCGGGACATTCAGTTGTCCAGAAGTTGACTGAGTGGTGACTGCACTGTCCACTTACTACGTCAGGCCATCAGTCACCAGGCCTTCTCAGACTCCTCTCCCCAGCAAATAGAATTAGAGGTTCCTCCTGGGGTCCAGAAAGCAGATCCCAGCCCACTGTTCTATGGCAGACCGCCCCCCCACCCCCACAAAAAAAAAGCATCTCTCCAGACTGATGCAAAGGATAAAGATCTGTGATGTCCTCAACACCATCCTCACCAACATTCCTGATAGAAGCAAGGGCCAGCTCCACAGGTGTGGTCTGAATCAGCATCTCAGAGCATCAAAGGCAGGGCCGCCCAGAAGTGTTCATGGAAAAACTCGGATTTTCCAGGCGCCAGGCTGCTGAGCCACTGGAAGCCCAGGGAAACACTAGCAGACAGATCAAAATGCATTTCTCCCAATCATCTCCATACAGGCTTCTCTCTGCTTCATTTTAAAAATGGCATCTACAGACACACACAATAGATGGCTTGCCTAGCAGCTGGTACCTAGCCTTTTGTGGACCAATGATACCGAGCTTCTTCATCGTTTCTTTCCACAGACGCAGTCGATTTGATTCCCCCGTAGTCCCTCTGGGAGGTCGACATAGGGGGTCGCCATTATGCGGTTGAAAACGTTGTTGGCCCTGAACAGGTCATTGGTGCTGTCAAATTCTATCACGCGGTTCTGGCATCCTCTCCATCACCACGAAGTCAGTGGTTCAAACCCACCAGTCGCTTTGAGGAAGACAAAGGAGGCTATGTGCTCCCCTAACAGCTCGAAGCCTCAGAAATCCAGTGCAGGCTGCTAGGACTTGGAACAGACTTAAAGGCCGTAGGTTTTACACACACACACACACACACACACACACAGTGTTGTTGTTGTTGTTACGTGCCTTCCAATAGACTGATTCATGTCAACAGAATGAAACACTGTCCAGTCCTGTACTGTCCTCACACGGGTCCTTATGGTTGAGGCCATGGCTGTAGCCACCGTGTCAGTGTGTGCATGCATATGTGTGTGTGTGTGTGTGTGTGTGTGTGCGTGCACGCGCTGGCCAAACATCTACTACGAAGAAGGGCGTGGCAGACTTCTGAAAATCAGCCAATGAAAGCTTGATGGAAGGTAGCGGACATTGCGGGGCACACAGCTTTGGACGCGTCGTCAGGAGGGAGCGGCGGTGGCAGAGGACATGCTTCCTGAGGCAGAGGGGCAGCGAGGGAGCCCTTGGGGAGACGCTGCAGGGGCAGATCCCCACATAGGGCGACGGTGCAGGTGACGCAGAAGAGGGTGCTCCAGGACCTCTGAGTTGGAATCGGCCTCCAGTGTCAAAGGGGACCACAATTTTTTTCCATTGATTTTACTGGGGGCTCTTGCAGCTCTTACAACATTCATACATCATTTTTTAACAAGCATATTTTTACACATGTTGCCATCTTCATTTCCAAATCTTTTCTACTTGAGCCCTTGGTATAAGCTCCTCTCTCCCCCTCCTTTTTTTTGTAATAAATCATTGTATTGGGGGTTCATACAACTCCCATCATGATCCACACATACATCAATTGTAGGCAGGCCACATTTGCACACTTGTTGGCATCATCACTCTCAAAACATCCTCCCTCCGCTTAGGCCCCCAGTACCAGCTCCTCATATTTCCCTTCCTTCCTCCTCCCCTCCCTCATGAACCCTTAATACTTTACAAACTGCTATTACTTTTTCATATCGTACACTGTCTAATGAGGCACAACAATTTAGAGTGTGAAAATATCTTCCTTTCTCTCCTCCCCTCCCCAGCCATCTAATTCTCCATGTCAGAGGTGACCAGTGGCAATGCCAGCATTTGGGAATGCGGGTAACGTGACAGT
Organism: Nesogale talazaci; assembly: GCA_004026705.1. Taxonomy (NCBI): domain Eukaryota; kingdom Metazoa; phylum Chordata; class Mammalia; order Afrosoricida; family Tenrecidae; genus Nesogale; species Nesogale talazaci. The sequence goes on along the minus strand of PVJH01017791.1, from coordinate 32,121 downwards.
CGGAGCTGTTGTATTTTCGTCGTTGTCATCGTCAACGACAATTCGTAGGGACCTCACGTCTGGCCGCACAAAACACTGCCCAGCGCTGTGCCCCTTGTTGCGGCTCCACTGTCCGTCCATCTCTTCAAGGGCCCGCCTCGTCTTCACTGGCCTCTTCTTTACCAAGCCTGACATCCTTCTCCAGGGACCGGGCCCTCCTGACAACACGCGATGAAGCCTCGCCATCCTCACGTCCTTGAGTGCCGTCCACGGGGCTTTCACGTTGCTTGGAGGTCAGGAGCTACCACGAGTATTTCAGATGCCAGCCAGGTCCCTGATAAGGGCCAGACTGCAGCCAAACTCCCAGACTAAGAAGGACAGACTAGGAAGAAAGAATAGACAATTCGCCACTGGAAACCTTAGGGAGAGCAAAGTCAAGTCAGTCACTCCCTGATGTCGGTGGTGACACCCCACAGCATCCTAGAGGACACGGCCCACGAGGACCTGCCCCTGTGGGCTTTCTGAGACGACTCTTCACAGGCATCAACAGCCTCATCTTCCTCCCTCAGAAGGGCTGGTGGTTTTGAACTGCCGTCCTGAGGCTAGCAGCTCACCGCGTAATCAGTATGTCACCGGGGCTCCTTATGGAGAGGGGGGTGGGGGTGGGGAGTTTCAAGGCTGTTTGTTCAATGCTGGCATACCCATACACCCAGTTCTCCAGAGAACTGGTGCAAGAGGGCAGCGCTGGCACAGTTGTGGCACGAGGACCCGTCCTAGGATCTGTCTGACGAGATGCAGTCCTGGGCCCTGGGAAGGAGTCTGAGAAGGCTCCCAGAGTCCAGTTGAAAGCTGGGGAACAGCTACCCGAGTCTCTCTAAGAAATGGCTTTGAAAGGCACGGACCGGCAAGCGGGAGGAGGTTCTATGTGTCCCCTCCTATGGCAAAGCCGTTCATTGCAGCCTGAGAAATCAAGAAAGCCAATGCCCCTGGATTCCCACCAGGAAGCATTTGGAAGTGCATTGGAAGGTGTGGACAGAAGGGCACACTGCTCTCATTACGGGGGGGAGGGGGGGAAGAGTGGGGGAGGCGGGCAGCAATGACGGGCAGGTGGGGGGCAGGACCACACTCCAGACAGGCCATACAAAGAATTCTCTCAACCCAAATTATTCCACCCCACCTTCAGAGGCGCATTGGCAGGGGCCCAGCACGGGTCTCAGCCCTGAAACATTTTCAGCAAAGCCTCTTCTCCCCCTCCCCCGCCCCCACCCAGAGCGCTGACTTAAGCCGAGTCACTCCTGGCGTGGCCCAGAGAGGGGGCGTGTGGGGAATGTGCTGCGCTGAGGTCATGGAATGACGCTCTGAGCGCATTTTCATTTATAAGCCAGCTGGAAGCTGGGCCAACAGCTACCCAAAAAAGTCTCTCTGGTTTGAGAGGGGATGAGCGCATTCTGGGCCCACTTGCTCTTCTGAGCGCAGCCAGCTGTCGGTCCCGGACTCATCTGGAGGGAAATAATAAAACTGTCCCCTGTGGGGCAACCTATTCTTCAGTGTGTGTATGTGGGTGGTTGGGGAGTGGGGGGGTGGGAGTCCTTCCTTCTGACTCATTCAAAAGAGGGAGTGACGGGTTCTTGATATGATTAAGAGGTGCCATCAAGTCAGGGCTGAGTCAAGGGGACCTTACAGACCCAGAATGGGACACTGCCCCATGATCGTTAGATTGAAACCCATGGTTGTGGCCACTGTGCCTGTCTGTCCGTCCGTCCATCCCGTCGATGGGCTTCCTCTTTGATTGTTGACCCTCCACTCTGAAGGTTCATGATGAGGCCCAGCATACTGAAGGCTCACACTGACGTCCCGCCCCCCCCCCGCCCCCACAGAGAAGAATAACTGGTAATTATATGTTCACCCGAGTGCCCTGGATTCTGGGAGAGTCTGTTGCCTATGCTGACTGGGGACACGCCCGGCCTTTCTTCCGCTCACCACCCCTCTACAGATGTTGACGGCATGGCGAGAGTGCCTTAGCCCAGTGCTGCCTGGGACTGGAACACAGGGGCACCGGGGGTCTTGGGCACTACTGTCATCAGCGGCAAGATGGCCAGGTGTGGACACGGGACTGGACCCAACAACTGACATGGTGGCTCTCTGTCCTGTGGAGAAGGCAACAGTGGAACAGCAGCAAATGCTCTCTCCACCTGAGACCCAGCTTCAATTCCCGGCCAGGGTCTCGAGATGCGGCCACTGCTCCCCCCACCATCAGCGGGGGCAGGCAAGTTTCTAGAGTGCTTCCAGGCAAGGAGGGGCTAAGAAGAATGGCCTGGTTTTTCCCAACTCAGCCGCTGCAGACCCTGTGGCTCCTCGGAATCTGACCAAAGGCTGCAAAGGGACCGGGCAGTGTTTTGTTTCCTAGGGGAAACAGAGTGCTCCTGAGTCTGAGCAGCCCTTCTTTGGAGGAGGGTGCAGTGGTGGAGCGGGTGCCGGGGAAGGGGAAGCACCACATGGGGAGTGTGGCCTGCCCCACTCACTCTCAGGTCGGAAACTCCCAGGCTAAGGACCTCCCTTGCCCCCAGCCTGCCCCCCTTTGCCAGTTCAGTGCGTTTTCCTGACGACTGCCCTGCCATCTGGGAAGGGCCTTTATAGGACAGTGGGGCCAACGCCACCTTCCAGACGGTCTTCAGGGCTGAATGCCATGTGGAAAGCGCCAGGCACCCATCTGACCCACAGTAGGTGTCTTCTGGGAGTTTCCCCATGGCCATTTTCCTCTGCCCACTGCGTTCTTGATGGCCTGCTCCCTCTATCCAGCCCTCCCTGTTGGCCCAGGGCTTCTCTGCCCGCTTCACTGTTCCTCACCGCTGCTCCAACCCACGTCTCCCCGATCTCACCCCGTCAACGAAGAAAGGGAGTCATTTCACAAATGTCTCGGGCTCGGGAGGGGGGGTGTCTTTCTCCCAGGGTTTAGAGGACTGCTGCTACGTGAGGTCGGAACTGGGTGCAGGAGCTCTCACACAGGGGCCCTGGGCTTACCCTGGAAAGGGCTGGGTGCTGGGCCCCCGCTCCTGCACAGCCTGCTGCTCGCAGCCTCCTACCCCCTCACACCTGCTGGGCATCTCTGGCGAAGAACTGGCTGGCCTGCGGAAGGATGGGCAGCCTTCTGCGCAGCCTGGGCAGAGGGGTATCTGTGGCTCTGCAGACACTGAGGGAGGAGCCAGGGGAGCTGAGGGGCAGCCCCGCTGGAGTGCAGCCTGCCTGGGCCAGGAGCCAGCCTAGAGGAAGGAGGGGAGAGGCAGCCTGTAGGAGCCACAAACGCTGCTGCTGTGGCAGAGAAGGCACCCCTGGCCATTGACACCCACTGGTGGCTTGTTGGTCTAGGGGTATGATTCTCGCTTAGGGTGCGAGAGGTCCCGGGTTCAAATCCCGGACAAGCCCTGTTTTTTTTTCCCAAGATTTCTGTTTTTCTGCCAACTCCATCACCCCTACACACACACACACACACACACACACACACACACACACACCATCTCTCAGGCAGAAGCAGCCATAGCTGTGTGATGTGTGAGTGCAGTGTGTAGTTCAAGTGCCCAGAGGACCAGCAGGCAGCCGACTTCTCTGTTAGCCCCCCACCCAGCAGAGGACAGGCATGGTATCTGGCTGTAATGGACCTCCCCAAGTGCCTCAGGTGAAGAGTGACGCATCAGGACCACCTGGGGGAGGGGGGGGCCTGAGACGGAGCTCAGGAAGAGGGAAGCCCTTGGCATAAGACCCACGCTCCGGCATGCGCTAGTCTCAAAGTCCCAAAGCCAGGATTAAGTTTACAGGACAGTCTCAGCTTCCCCTCAACAAAGCAGGGCAAATGTTACCGACTGCTCAGGGTTGTTGGAAGACTCAGTCACACCCTGCGACCAAGGGAAGGTTAGGAACTATGACTCAGAATTCAGACCCGTCGGTCAACACCACAAGGGAGCAGCTAGTGACCGGCCAAATGGAGCTTTTTAACCGCCGAGTCCCCAGGGTCCCCGAGAAAGAAGGGTAAGGGGCAGGGGGGATAAAGGATTACCTCAATCCTAAGGAAGGATGATCTGCTGGAATTAGTAGGGAGGGCTGCCTCCTGATCCAGGGATGGTGGGGATTAGTTCAGAGCACCCCTCCCCTCGGCTAAGAGCCTCCCCACGGTCAGGGTTGGACTGCTAACTGCAAGGTCAGCCGTTCAAACCCAGCAGCTTTCTCCAGAAGAGTCAGGGTCTTGGAGACCCGGGGCCCGTTTACCCTGTTCTCTAGGTGACCATGAGTTCTCTATCAGAAGAAACCAGCTTCGCGGGTTCCATAGGCGCAGTTGTACAGCGATGATTATTATTTATTATAATAAGGTTATAAAGAGCACAAGAGAGAAATCATACGAGTCAGACACATTTCACGGTATGGTAGCATGCTCACTTCCACTGATGGGGCCGTCCACGTGGAGACGGAGAGTGGGAGAAGGGATGACATGAGGGAGAGAGGGACCGACAGTGTCCGGCACTGAGGGGCAGGAGAGAGGCAGGAGAGAGAGAGCCTCGATTCTATGTCCAATCCTTAAATACCCTCTGGAGCCAGGCAGGCCCCTAATTACAGGCAAGGACATACGTCACAGGAAGGGGTTGTGCCATATGCACGCGTTATAGGAAAGGGGGCTATCAGGGTCCCATGTGACAAGACCAGACCCCAGACTCCTGGATGTGGCTAAACAGGTTACACTAGAGATCATTAACATCAGCACGTGAAACCGCCCACAGGCTTCAAGGGAAGGGAACCATCATGCCAACAGCAGGGGAGTCCACTCTGTTGTGAGACACACAAAGGCCTCAGATAACTGAGAACTTCAGGGAGCACAGCTAACTTAACTTCCACACCAAAGGCTGGTAAGTAGTTTGCTTAATATTTGGAGTATATAATTATGGTAAAGTCCTGTCTTCAAGCTCCCCTTGACTTGATGGCAGTGACTTGCTTTCAGGGCGGCAGCCAGGGACCACTCTTCACCCCACCTGACCCCTGCTAAGCTCTTCCTGACCTCCACCCTTCTGAGAAATAAACTGGCTCAGGCCTCCTCCGAATGATGCCCAGGTTCATGCCGCCCAATGTCCCAGGGCCAAGTAAGAGATTGGCTCCCATACTTAGGGTCAGAGCTCACCCAGGCTCGCTCGAGTCCCTCGATAACACAGCCAACAGTGACCTCTCCTGCCCTCCATCAGACAAGAGGTCAGCAGCTAATCAGGCCCCGCAGGGGACCAAGAGACAAGAGGGGTGGTGCCGACGCAAAATGAAGCACCAGTGCCGCCAGCCTTGCGTTCTGCGTGCTTCTTCCACTCTCCCAATAAGCACCCTTCTAGCCAAGCCCTCAGAGGCTGGGGGTACACAGACCCTCCCAAACATTTTCTCAGGACCCAAGCCCCTGGTTCTGTGGGGGAGCACCTCTGAGAGCTCCCAGCTGGGGGCAGTGTGGTGGGGAAGACAGACAAAAGCATTAAATTCCCTAAGTGTGAAGTCATCTTGTAAGCAACAGTTTGGACTGTGTGGCCAAGAGATGCCCCAGAACTGCAAGAAACTGACCAGCCAATCAGGTAAATCCTGACCACCTGGAGGGACGTTGACAGAGGAAGGGGGACAGGGTCTGTGGAGAGCACAGTTGGAGTGAAGGGGTCTGATAGGGTCCAGGTGGACATTAGGGAAGGCTGATTTTGGAACTCATTGTGGTCAGTAAGGGTATCGAGGGGAGGAGGGTCTTCTTGTGTGGAGGGTTGTGGACCTGGGTCCCTCCCAGTGGACATGCCCAGGGTCTTGCATGCCCAGGATATGCAAGAGGAGGGACTGGTATATGCCCCTGGTTTCAGGGCTTAATGGGGTGTGATGGGAAGCTCCAGTTCCCAAGCCGTGATGGTTTGAACTGTATCCTCCCCCAAAAGGAGATGCTGAACCCCTAAACCCTGTGCTGTCAGTGAGACTGTGTTAGAAAATAGGGTCTTTGGCAATGTGATCAGTGAGATTAACTTGAGTCAGACCTGAGTTAGGTCCAGAGACACTGCATACAGACAGGAATGCTGCAGCTGCACCACTGTGAGTCGAGGGACCCCAGCGCTACGGACACTGCCGCAGAGGGAGAGAGAGGCCTGCACCAGAGCTGCAAGGCACACCAGAACTAAGAGGCGACACCAGCCTGCTCTGCTCAGCCAACCCAACTTGTGGTATCTTGTGGCAGTCCTGGGAACCAAGATACAAGTTCCCATACCTGCTCTGACCCGCAGAGATTCCAGGGGCTGTGCTTGGCCAAAATACACTGGCACAGGGCGACACTGCATGAATGAATATGTCAGATGAGCTTTCTGGGCTCTCTATAATCTTCCTCTGTCAGCTAGAAAGGCAGTACCAGATGGGTGCAGGCAAGGAGCAGTGTGGGGTGGCAGCCCATCAGCTAGGGTGCAGGGCTGCCTGGGGTGTCCCCAGGACCTCTCCTATGTGGACTCCTGGCTCAGGCTGGGTGAGACCCAGGCCATGCAAGTCCCAGGCCAAGGCTACCCTGCCTCCAACCCTCTTGGGGCTCAGGGGCCTGCGCCGTCTGCGCGAGGGGACAGGGCGTGCGGACGTCGGGAGGGATCAGGACCGCGATCACTGTTGCCAGGGTCCCTTTCCTCTGCCCACCGTGCTACCGTCGCATGGCGCACCGGGGCTCCGCGCCACCCAAGCTCTCCGGCTCGGACCAGGGGGCTTGTCGCGACCCCTCGGGCCCGCGTACCCCCCGCGGGGAGCCCTCGTCGGCGAGGCGGTCGGCAGCTCTCGCTCCCCTGGGTGCCGGCACGCCGCGGCCTGCCGGCTGGACCGGGTCGCGCCCCCACCCAGCGCGCCCGCCAGTCCGGGTCCCCGAGATGCGCGGAGGGCGGGCTTCCGGGCGGTGGCGTCAGGTGGCCGCCAGGCCCCGCCCCCGCCTCCTGCGCACCGGCCTCGGTCCCCGGCCCGGCGGTGCGGCGGCTGCTCCCGGCGCGGGCGCGGGCGCGGGCGCGGGCGCGGGCGCGGGCGCGGGCGCGGGCGCGGCCGGCCATGGAGGTGGGCGCCGGGGCCGGGGCCGGCGCGGGAGCCGCGGGCTGGAGCTGCCCGAGCCCAGGTTAGAGCCACCGCCCCCCGCCCCTGCGCCCCCCTCGGCCGAGCCCCCGCCTGACCTGGCTCCGTCTTCCCCAGCCCAACCGCATCCTCCTGAGAGCCCCATCTATCTGCCTGCATCCCCTGCGCACCCGGAGGCTCCTGGACCTGGGAGTGGGGAGGGGCGGGCTGAGCGAGGTCCGGAGGGGGAACCAAGGGCCGCCGCACGGCCCAGCCCTTTCTCCAGCCCCCACCCCCACCCCGCACCTGCCGCCCCTTCCCCAGCCGCCCCACCCTCTCATCCCAGGCCCACCCCCTCCCTGCCGGCTAAATATACGCGCCTTTCTTTTATCAGGCAAGCGAACTTGGGTGCTGTGGGTGGCCGCAGAGAAAGGCAGGGACTTCCTCTGGGGTTAAAATTTTCTGGGGCCCAGCCCAGCCCCCAGTGACCCTGGCAACCCCCACCCCCCACTTCCCTCTGCTCACAGGGGCCACGGTGACCACGCTGGGATCCAGCTCTTACGAGTCTTCTGAGGGATGCGAGAGGAAGAAAGGCCAGCGCTGGGGGTCCCTGGAACGGCGGGGGATGCAAGCTATGGAGGGTGAGTCCCCCCAAGTGCACTTGCCATCTGTCTTCCTTCCTCTGACCCCTCATGCCACCACCACCACCACCACCCACAACCAAGAGGGCTTCAGGACACAGACCTCCCCTCAGTTCACTCCTGCCCCTCCTCCCTGGCCCGAGTCCACCCTTCCCTCTGGAGGTGGCACCCCTTGGGGGCTGCAGATAGGCCCCATGGGACCAGGCTACGTGCTCTGGGGAAGCTACCAGACAGACAGAGAGGCCTTGTGGCAGGGGACCGCTCTCATTGCCACTGACCCAGACCCCAAAGGTCTGGTCTTCTAAAGGGCAGGACTGGGGGCCTGGCACTGCCAGTCTAGTGCATTTTCATGGACCCTGTGGGTTGAGTCCTCCCTAGGAGCTGACTGCCTGCAAGGGAGGCCTGAGCCCGGTCTCCCCCCACCAGTCCCTACCACAACCGTTTGACTTGACAGTGGCTGCCAGCCCATTTCCCCCTGGAAGACTGCTGGTCTGTCTGTAGGACTTCCTTGAAGTATCCCCAGACCCCTCTGCAGACTCGGTGTGGGCAGCCCTGCCTCCTTTCATGAGAACAGATGGACAAAGGGCCCCGGATGGGCCTCCAGCTTTGGATATTGGCAGATCTAAGGCCAGAGAGTCCAGATTTAAAATACAGCAAGCAGGGGCCCTGCAGAAAAGAGTTTGCTATTTACGGACGCTGCATTGCAGTAAGGAGGGGTGCTCACGAGCCGGTGACTGGGGCAGGCACACCCGAGTTTCCGAACACAGGAAAACGGCCAGATTTTCCCTTACATTCAAGTCTGACCTAAGACTTTCCCTGAGCACCGCCATGTGGCCGGCAGGCCGGGACCTGGGAACACGCGGGCAGGGAAAGGGGGGAGGGGGGAGACCTCATGACACCGAGCAGGGAGTGGAAGAAAGACCTGGCTGGACAGTTCCAAAAGGCTGTTCATATGGCCTCTGCGAGCGCTGCAGTGTGCATCCAGAAAAACGTAAAGCCATCTCGTTGGACATTTTCTTTCCTTACCTATTGACAAGCAGCCCTTTCTTAATATGAATACACACGTGCCATTCTTTTTCCACTTCACCTCCATTTCTCTACTGCCTACCCAGCATGCAACAGATCACTGCCATCGAGCCAATAACTAACTACAGCCCCTGCGAGTTTCCCACACTGGCTTTCTGTGGAGCAGCTGATGGTTTCAAAACACCAGGCCAGCACATCTCCTTTTATTACCACGGAGTGGCCGGTTTTTACCCACCTGCCCCCAAATTGAACCCTGGCCCATTTGGCCTGAAGACCTGACCGATGTCTGATGTCTGGCCACTTCGCTTGACCTCTTGGCCTGCTCCCCAGAGGTCAGGCCTAGAAGAGGCAGGCATCCTCATGCCAGTTTCCCATAGATGGCAGTAGTAGGGGACCACTGAGTGCAGTACTGGGCAGAGGGCTGTCTCCACACTTGACACTCACACCTGACTCATCACCAGTACAGGTCCTGCGAGGAGCTTCTCAGGGGACACCAGGTGGCACCATTAGACCGTCTTTGCCCTTGGCAGTGCCTTGGCGGAGGCCGGGAGGCCCTGACTCCCTGTGGGGTGGGTGTCTCTCCTAGGGGAGGTGTTACTCCCTGCTCTCTATGAGGAAGAGGAAGAGGAGGAGGAGGAAGAAGAGGAGGTGGAAGAGGAGGAAGAATCTGTGCAGAAGGGTGGCAGCACGGGCTCCCTATCCCTGGGCAAGCACAGGGGCCTGAGCCTCACTGAGACTGAGCTGGACGAGCTGCGGGCACAGGTGCTGCAGCTGGTGGCAGAACTGGAGGAGACTCGGGAATTGGCTGGGCAGCATGAAGATGACTCCCTGGAGCTGCAAGGTGAGAGCCCGTGACTCCTAGGACCTGGGTCTGAGGGCTCGGCCCCGGACTACCAGGTCTGACTGACTTCCTCCCCTGCAGGGCTCCTGGAGGATGAGCGGCTGGCCAGCGCCCAGCAGGCCGAGCTGTTCACCAAGCAGATCCAGCAGCTCCAAGGTAACTCCGGGCCAGCCGGGGACCCTGCATATGGGAGTGAGGCGCCCCAATGCTGACCGCAGGGCTCGGCACTTCAGAGCCACCCCCAGCTCCTCAGATGAGAAGCCTGGTGCTCTGCCTGCAAACACCCCACAGGACAGTTCTCTTTGGTTGAGCGATACAGGTGGGGGAGGTGTCACGTAGAACAGCAACAGGGCTGGAGAGGAGGTGGGCAGTCACGTACTTGTTTCTAGAGAGTCCGACCTACTGTGGCAAAAAGAAACAACCCAATTTACTCCTTCAGCCTTGTTTCTCCCTCTCCATTTTTGCCTCCTCTCCTCTTTCCCTACATCCCTTTCTTCTTGACATCTCTCCATGACTCTTCCGTCCTCTCTTCCCCCTTCATGCCCTTTCATCTCACCACTTCTCCTCTTTCTCCCCCTGAGTTCCCAGAGGTGGGAGATCAAGATTCCAGGCCGGTTCTCTTCACCTGTCCCACCAATGGCACCATGGGAAAGGGCAGCGAGCCGGTGCTAAGTGGCTACAGGGTGTCTCTGCATTTGTTTAAGAGGTATAGGGCCCAGGGCCCTGAGCCGGGGCCCAGAATCCTTTCTTTCCGACACCCACAGCCTTTTGTCTCTGGGAAACAGCAAGACCCACATTCCGCATTCAACCATCTGACCAAATCCAGGGGCAGCTTTGATGCGTTCTCTGGGCTTCCGGAAGGTTTGGGGGAGCTGTCCTAGAAAACAGCAGGGACTCTCCAGAGAGAAGGGAGATCAAACCCAAAGCAAAGTATAAATGGGAAAATAAAAGCAGGCCAGGAAGGAGGCCTGGGGAGGAAACCGGAAGGGGATCAGATGTGAGCAGAGGCGGTGTGACAATTTGCCTTTGTGGGCACTCAAAGAGAGGGAGGGAAGAGAGAGAGAGAGAGACTGGGCACTGGCCTCAGGTCCCCTAGATTCCTGGACCCAGCTCTGCCAATAATAAGCTCAATGATCTTGGAAAAGCCGCTTGCATCTTTCTGAGACTCAATTTCTCCCCTGGGGCTTCCAGAAGGGGTACATTCATTTGTTTATTAGCCATTTAGTGAGTTGAGGGAGCCCGGGTGGTGTTGTGGGTTACCGGTTGAACTGCTAACCTCAAGGTCGGCAGTTCGAAACAACTAGCTTCTCTGTGGGAGAAAGATGAGGCTCTCTAGTCCTACACAGTTACAGTCTTGGAAACCCACAGGGGCAATTCAATCCTGGCCTGTAAGGTCACTGAGTCAGAACTGGCTCAGTGGGAGTGGGTCTTTTTAGATGTGCTTGGAAGACCAGCCAGGTACAAGCCAGGTCAGATCCCTGCGTGAATAAAAAGTGTGTTCTGCTTGGAAGAGGCAGAAAATAAATGGATACACAAGGATACCAGTTCAGGGGGCACCAAATGGTATGAAAATAATCGTATCCAACCTGCATAGAATGGGGCTTTCTTGTGAAGGAACAACTTGGGCTGGTAAGGAAGTCCTTGGGAACTGCTGTCTCATTGTTGAGAGACCCTGATGATGCAGTGGTTGCCAGTCGGGCTGTTAATCGCAAGGTCAGCAGTCGGAGCCACCAGTCACTCCTCGGGAGAAAGATGGAGCTATTTCTACGCCCATAAAGAGTTCCTGTCTCGGAAACTCACAGGGGCAGTTCTGCCCCGTCCCTTAAGGGTTGGAGCTATTTAATTGTTGAATTGGAAGATCCACGTGAACATGGCAGGGAGGCAGTTAACTCTGTCTGAATCCAAGCAAGGGGAGGAAGCAGGGCTGGAGGTACAACTTTGGTCGTCAGAGTAGAGATGGATTAGCATCCAGGAGAGATGGTGCGGAGAGGTAGAGGAAGCAGAGAGAAAGGGCTCGGCCCCGGGACACCCTGGCACACAGAGGTCCAGTACAGGAGAAGAAACGAAGTAGACATGCGTGGGAATGAAGCCCCTGAAGTCAAATGCAGAGCCGTGCTCCCAGGAGAGAGAAACAGGGAATGAGTAAGGTGGCCTAGCGCCCTGGGAAAACTTTTCCTGTTAAAGTGAGCAAGGCGAGCCCCTGTGTGCATCTCTAGACCAGAAAAAGGAAGATCCTTTGCTGGGAGAAAGGGCCTTGTCTTCAAGTCAGAGTGGACGCAGAGGTGCATATCCTGGGACAAGTGCCTGGACGGCGCCCACTCAGTGGGGCTGCTCCTAGAGAACCCCGCTGGTCAGCCGCGGGGGGCCTGGCCAAGGAGCCCTCCAGCTGTCCTCGCGCACACGCTTTGCCCGTTTCCGCCGGGAGGGGGCGCGCGCGCATTCAGAGGCAGCTGGTGTTGCTAGGCGGTTCCGGCCGCCACAGCCCCTCGGGGCGCCGGGACCGGCCGGTCGGCGGGAGGCCCCCCAGGAAAACAGCTTGTGGGGGGCCGAGGAGATGGAGGCTATAACCAGTGAGTGATGATCTCGACTTATAAGGCCAGAAACCCGACGCGCGGGCCCTCGGCCCCGCCCCGACGGTCCCAGCCCCACTGCCAACCGGCGGCCCAGCCTGGTCGGCCATGGCAACCCCCAGCCAAGGCCCGCCCCCTCCGGCTTCCGGATAGGCACCGCCCTCGATCCTCAAACCCCGCCCCCGTCCAGGGCAGACCCCGCCCCTCTTCCTAATGTAGCGTCTGCCCAGGCAGAGCCGACGACACCCTCTTCTCCAGGCTTGCCCCTGCCTCCTTTCCCCAATCGAAAACCAAAAATCCAATCACTGCCATAAAGAGTGGAAACCCCGGTCGTTCCCCTCCCACGGAGCGGCTGCTGGTTTCAAACCGCTGACCTTCCAGACTGCAGCCCAACCACAAGACAAAGACACCACCCGGGCCAGGCCTCTGAGCACGCCCCAGACAAAGCCCATTTCTAGGAGCAGACGTTAGAGAACCTGAGAAAGATTTAGAGTTCAGGTCAAGTGAGTGTCAGGGGAATAGATGTGGGTCCGCTCCCCCAGAGAAAGCCAACCCTAGGTCCGGAGACCTGTATCTTAATAGATAGCTGACTCATTTTGACTCGGTTCCAAGAGAGTAGTCAACTCTGTCTTGGTCACAGCACGGTGCCCCACAGTGGGGAGGAAGCCAGCCTCTGCTCCTCAGGGGGTGTGAGCCAGGGACTGTTTATGAGAGCTGCCAGCCTCATCTTTCTCCCCATTGGCTGGTGGGTTTGAACTGCAGATCCTGCGGTTAGCCGGGGACTGCTTAACCCTCTGCGTCCCAGGGCTCCCTGGGGTAAAGTGAGGATTGTAAGTAGGAAGTCCGAGAATCCAAGGGGAGTGACGAAGCTTGGATGTGGCACTGAGCTGATGATCGAGTACTGCTGTTTCGACCAGAGAGTGGAGGCAGCTGGGAATATTCTGGAACAGAAAGGATGGGCAGCAGATGGGCCTGGAGCTTCGCTTGTGAGCTGGAGAGAGAAGGGCAAGAGGTTCTCCCCGAAGCGCCCCCTGTCCACTCAGCACGATCTGTCCACAGTTGGCTTCTTAAGTCTGTGCTCTATTCTAGCTTTAGGAAAACAGCCAAACGTCGGGTTTGATCGATCCAGGTGTTCTGGTTAGGTGCCCCCAAGTCAGTTTCAACTCTTAGGGGCCCGGTGTCCCACAGAACAGAACACCACCCGCTCCTACTCAGTCCTCACACAGCTAGCTATGTGTTGGAGCTCAGAGCGGCAGCCACCGCCTCAATCTACATCTTGAAGGTCTGCTTCTTTTTCGAGGCCCCTCCCCTTTATCCAGCAGGATCCCCCTTTTCAGGGACTGTTCCCTTCCGATAACACGTCCATCGTTTGTGAGGCCAGGTCTTCGCTTCTCAGGAGCATTCTGGCCATACTTCTTCCAAGACAGATTGCGGTCTGTGGTACTTTCCGTATTCCTCACCAGCACCACGATTCGAGTGTCTCAATCCGTCCGCGGTCTTCCAAAGTCACTCTCCAACTTTCACATGCATAGGAGGCCATCGAAAATGCTCGGCTTGGATCCGGCATACCTTATTTCAAAGCGACACCTTTGCTCTCCCATCCTCTCCTGAGGCAAACGTTCGCAGTTAGACCTCTTGACTGCTGCTTCCATGAGCGCTGACTATGGAGCCCGGCAAAATGAAACGTTTGACAACTTTGGTCTTTTCTCTGTTTGTCACGATGTTGCCCCTGGGTCCAGTTGGAGGATTTGGGGTTTCTTTTCTTTTCTGACAGTTTGAGGTTTATTTTTATTCATGTACTTTTGCTGTGATGACATTGCCATTTTAAAGTGTGGTATCGAATATCAGTTTAAAAAATAAATGATTTATTTAAAATGATTTATTGGGGGCTCGTACACCGCTTATCGCAATACATACTTACATATACTGTGCCAAGCACCTTTGCCTGCCTGCTGATATCATCATTCTCCAAATCTCTGCTTTTCCACTTGATCCCTTGATGTCAGCATTGCATCCCTCACCCTCCTCTCCCACTCCCTCTGCCCCTCCATCCCTCGACACTTTATAAATTATTATTATTTTGTCATGTCTTACATTGCCCAACGTCTCCCCTCGCCCACTCCTCTGGTGTCCGTCCTCCAGGTAGGAGGTTATGTGTAGATCCGTGTAATTGGCTCCCCCCTCTCTACCCCACCTTCCCTCCAGCCATCCGGGGTTTGGGGATCCTTTACATTGCAGTATGCTCCACAGTGACGCCTTCAGTTCTTGATCTTCATCAGCAAGGGCTTTAAGTCCTCTTTGCTTTCAGCAAGGTTGCGTCCTCTGCTTGTCGCAGACAGCTAACAAGCCTTCCTCCTGTGCCTGAGACATGCACAAAGACAGCAAATGTTTCCGGGCCGCGTTATGCCTGAACTCAGTACTGTAGGTGGGTACCGGGGCTCAGAGATCCCAGCAGATCCACAATGCAGACTTCTAAGCTCTGACATATTCCCTCCGTCACTTAAAAAATAATCAGGAAATGTTTTGAGAATGGTGATGACAGCAAGTATACAAATGTGCTTTGCATACAATGGATGGATGGATGGATTGTGATAGGCCCCCAATAAAATGATTAAAAAATAATAATTATGAAAAAAATCATGAATTATAAAATGTTAGCCTGTGATGAAAAGTCAAACAGCATAGGCATATGTGCTGTAAAAACCCATGCTATCTTCCCAAACCAAAGCAGTTACTCTTCGTGGTTTGGGGCATGGATCTCTCGAGACCAGTCTCTGGTCTCTTTGTTATTTCTATCTATACATATGCTAGATCTAATATTTTTAAAATGAGACAGTCTGTGTTTTTTTTGTTTGTTTGTTTGTTTTTTGGTTTTTTTGGGGGGGCATCACTGCTCCTCGGTAGTGGGAGTAGGAGGCCCAGCTCCACTGCTGGAATTGAACCTCCATCACAATGGGCCACAGTCCCGCGCACAACCACTACGCCACCGGGGCTCAGCCCCAGTTTAAGTATTTTTTCCAGCTTGTGTTTCTTCCTCAACCACAGGCTGAGCCCCAGTGGTTCTGTGCGGGACTGCGGTCTACAGGGTTGGCGGTTCAAATCCAGCAACCGCTCTCCAGAAGCAAGGCTGGGCTTCCTACTCCCACCAGGGTAGTGATTGCCCACCCCCACCACCAAAAAAAAAAGAATACCACAGACCATCTGGTCATGTCTTCTCTGTAGATCTACCACTTCAGAAACAAAACAAAGGGCCTTTGGTAAAGTCGGTGAAGGTTTGTTTTCAGGCACATCATAATTTTTCACTAATTCATATACCATCGGAGTCAACTCATCCACGGCAAGCCTCTGAACGCTATCCCACTTCCTCCCCGAGCTTCTGCTCTCCATCCCTTCTCCTCGCTGCCCCCCCGCGTATGTTTCTGGAATCTGCGAGGTTTTTTTCTTTTTTTTGCAAAGACCCAGGGCAGCACCAGCGAATGACCGTAAACTTGGGTTTGGCGGCCCCCTGGCTTATACTTCGTGTCGGCAGTAGCTCGGGTTGTTTCTACTCCCTCTCGGGTTCCCTTCACTTCGGGAGGAGGCTGCTGGGCTTGGGTTGCAGCGGACGGAGCCTTCTGACGGCGGCCTCCCCTCCCCAGGTGAGCTGCGGACCCTCCGCGAGGAGATCGCCCTGTTAGAGCGGGAGAAAGATGTGGAGCTGAAGGAGATCGAGCAGGAGCTGCGTTTGGCGCAGACGGAGATCCAGACCCTGCGGCAAGCGGCGGAGGACTCGGCCACGGAGCATGAGAGCGACCTGGCCTCGCTGCAGGACGACCTGATGCGCATGCAGGTGGAGCTGGACGACATGGAGCGCATCCGCGGGGAGTACGAGGTGGAGATCGCGTCGCTGCGCGCCGAAATGAACATGAAGAGCGCCTCCACCAACTCCTCCCAGAGCCTCACGGCCACGGAGCTCTTCAACCTGCAAGGTAGGGGAACCGCCCCGCGCCCGCCGGCTCCCCGTGTGCCCTTCCTTCGCAGACAGGAAGGACCTTGCTAGGTCCTTGGTTAGAATCTTCTAGAAGGCAACAAGACCGAACCGGAAAAACCACACCCAGGTGGAATGTCAGACAGGGAAGGATGGAGCCCCTCTCACCCACTTGGTGATTGCAGGCCGAACGGCCTGGGAACCCAGGCTTCCCCCGCAGGCTGTGTTGTCTTTGACCCAGAAAATGCCCTTTCCGGGCACGTTTCCAGTTCCCGGAAGAGGAACCAGAGGGCCCTGTCACCTCAGGAACCGTCTTGCCTCTCTGGCAGATGGCCCTTTGCCCACAGTGCTGCATGGCGGGCCCCCAGCCCTGTGCCCCACTTCTTAGGCTCCCTGAGTGCTCCCTGAAGTAGACGCTTCAGGGAGCATCAAATGAGAGCGAGCGCCAGCTGGAGAGGGAACATGTTATTTCTAGTAACGCATGGGCACTCAAAGGGTTGCCTCTGCCCAGACGGAGAGGCTCCAGCTATTTGCTCGGACTTAGGACGTCGGAGAGCTTGCCTTTATTCCGAGGCTAGATTGATGATCTGGGGATAACGGAGGCCTATTTAGGCTCGGCCAAGCCGAGGCTGTGGATGAGGTCATCCAAGCAGCGTGCATTTTCCCAGCTGCCCGGAGCCTGTGGACTGGTGGGGCCCGGAGAGGCAGCCTCGCACAGTGGGAAAGCCTCGGCCAAGTGCTAGACCCAGCGGGGCTCACGCTCCACTAAATCGCAGGACAGGCATCATCTGGTTGGTAGCACACTGAGCCTCGGTTTCTGAGGCTGTAGGGTTAGAGCTAGTCTTTCCCTATCAAGGGATTTCTGGCACGGAAGGCCACTGCTGGATGGGATTCGAGAACAGGGCAAGGACATTTGGGAAGATGGTGTGACATCCAGAGGAAGACAAGGTTGATCTCAAAGTACCAGTGTGGAGTCCTTGGGCGGGCCACGTGCACACAGTCATGATGGAATGGCACGATGCGAACCTTCCCAGAAACCGAAAGCGCTTCTAAAATAACACACGTGTTTCTTTTAAAACCTTAGAGGGGCAGCAGAGAGTATTAGAGAGATGCCTACAGGAGATCAAAATGATAAGCTTGACCTGAATGGTTAAAACCTTGTCACTTGATCTCTTCCCCGCCCCCCCCCCCCCATCCACATTGGGCCTGATCTGGTGTGCCACCTTTTCTCTGTGTGTGGATGTCTGTGTCTTCATATTGGAGTTTATATCTGAGGTATTGTGTAGCCTTCTTGACTTTTTATTATATATTTTTCTGACTTTCGCAATATGCAACCCAGGATTGATGAACCTAGAGAGAACACAAGTGGAATAAGGGTTCCTGGGGAGGGGAGCGTCGAACAGAAGAGGAGGGTGGAGGAGTAAAGGGGAGGTGAGATGAAGGAATTTTGAAAGGAAGAGAATGCTCTGAAACCGATTGTGGTAGCCATTGTGCAGTACCGCACCCTGCCTGATATGATTCAACTGTGGAATCATGTGGTGTCTGTATCAGCTCCCAGCAAGGTGGCTTTGGGAAAGAGAAAGAAAAGCACGGAGAGGGCTATTTAGGAGACCTGGTGGCGTAGTGGGGGGAGCCTTGGGCTGCTAACCAGAAAACGGGCAGTCCCCCTTGTCACCCCGCTCGGCAGGAGACAGGGGCAGTCCACAGGGGAGCGAACCTCTGTTCTGTCCATCGGGTCCCTGCCAGTGGGAGCCAGCTCCATGGCACCAGGGTCTTTGGGGCGGAGTGGGATTGAACGCACTGTCTACCATGTCCAAAACACTCACACAGTGGCTGAGTCGGAGGTGGAAGCGGCCCCGTTGAATGCTTAGCCCAGGGTTGGTTTCCATGCTTCGTCTCCTTCCTCTCTCAGATGGCAATCTCAGTATCCCGAGGGATCTAGAGGGCGCAGCAGCGGTCACTCTCAGGGCGTTGAGCCTTATGGCAGGCATGGCGGGTTCTAAGCTAAGGGTCCAAATTAAAGCAAGGCCCTCACGCACTGCTGTCCAGTCAAGTCTGACACGCAGCGACCCCGTGGACAGGGTAGAACTGCCACGGTGGGTTTCCGATATGGGAGCAGAAAGCCTCCTCTTTCTTTCCTCCCCTCCCCCCCCCCCTGCCCCCCGAGGGCCTGGTGGTTTTGAATTGCTGCCCTGGCAGATGGCAGCCCAGTGAGTAACCATCCTACCACCAGGGCTTCCTCAAGCAAGGGACTCTGCCGGAGATACCGGTCAGTGTTAGAATGAGGAGGTGATGCGGGTCTGGTGGGGGTGGGTTTCCAGTTAGCAGCTGAAAGGACCCTTGGAAAGAGTCTCTGGGCCCATCCAGGTCAGTGTATTCAGCCTGGTGACAGAAGACTCGCCGAGCGCTGGGTCCTCTCCAAGCAACTGGGCCCGGCAGTGTGACATGTGGCAGTTTCCAGCTCTCGGGTTTTTGTAGTGAGGGCGTAGGAAGAAGGCCGTCAGAAAGAGCTCAGTCAGCCTTTCAACACAACCAAGCAGGCCCTTAACGGGAAACGCTCCGAAGCCGCAACTTGCAGTCCCTGCCTTGACTCATCTGAAGATGAGCCCACGGTCAAGCCATCTGGGAGAGGGGCAAGAGAAAGCCCCTTGCAGGGTGGCAGGGTCTGGACCCTGGCCTCCTCTTCCCCTACACCTGCTCCCTCGGCACTGCCTCTGCCCCGTTTCTCGGCGGGGAAGTTGGGCCTCACCTCTTTCTCCGCTTGCCCTCGGCAGAAGAACTGGAGCAGCTGCGGGAACGCTGCCGGTACCTGAACGATGAGTACCAGGCCCTGAAGGACAGCAACAGCAGCCTCACCGGGCAGCTGGCCGATCTGGAGAGTGAGCGGTAAGCCAGGAGGAAGCCGGCGGGGCCCTTGGGAGCTCGGCCTTGGGTAGAGGCCCGCAGAACCTGCATCCTTCTGCTCCCGGGAAGCTGAACCTCTCATGGGGCTCTCAGGAGACAGAGGCCTAGAAGCGGCATGGGGCTGGGGTGGGGGTGGAGGGGTGAGGTATGAGGACAACCCATTGTCTTAGGACCCGAGTTGAGTAAGTTCCGAAAAGCTTTTAGGCATTGAGTTCTGGTTTGCTCTGTCCTCCACAACACCCGAGTCACTCCACGGGGTCAGTGCCACCTCCCCCCGGGAGTGCCCTAGACTGCAGCTCTTCCCAGCAGTAGAGCCTCCCTTTTCTCCCACGGAGGGGCTGGTGGTTTCAAACGGTGGGCCCTGTGATGAGCAACCCAACACACAACCACTATGCCAACCCCACTGCCCTGGAGTTACCCACTTGCCCAGGCATTGTGCACCTGAGACAAGGTAGAACTCTCCCTGCAGGTTTCCCAGACTCTACAGTTCTAGAAAGCCCCATCTCTCTCCCGAGGAGCAGTAGGTGGTTTTGAACTGCCGCCCTGGCAGTCAGCAGCCCGACACATGACCACTACGCCACCACGGCTGCCTGGAGTATATTAAAGGAACCCTGGTGGCACAGCGGTTAAGCACCCAGCTGTGAACCGAAACGTCAGCCGTTTGCATGGAAGAGAGATGTGACCGGCTGCTTCTGTGAAGGGTACAGCCTTGGAACTCCCCCGATGGCACATCTCTTCCCACCTGTCGGGCCTCTATGAGGCTGAACCAAGCCGTGGGCAGTGAGCTTTCGATTCGCAGACGGGAGAAGCGGGTCCTTCTTTGTAGACACAGCACTCTCCCAGAAGTGTGCCTCAGGGCTGGGCGTGGCTGAGTCCCAGGCTCTCCCAGCGCCAGCCAAGAAGTGCCGAGGGAGGCTTTTCCTGTCACCTTCTAGACCCGTGGCTTTGAGATGGGAACCCCAAGGCCACGGCCCCTACTTTTGCCTGAAGCGAAGGCCTCGAGACTCAGCCCTGTCAGGACTCCCTGGCAACCCCACCCGGGGCCTGTGTGTTACAGAACACGGCGGGCAACCGAGAGGTGGCTGGAGTCCCAGACGCTCAAGTCGATGGCATCGGTCGAGTCACAGACGTTAGAAATGGACTTCCTCGAGCCTGACTCTGAGACCCAGCTGCTGCGACAGCGGCTGCTGGGCGCGGAGGAGCAGATGCTGGGCATGAAGAGCAAGGTAGGCACGGACCGGGTGTGTGGAGGGCAGGCGGGCGCCCCTTCCGCCATCCCCCGCCTCCCATGTACCACCCGCTGCTCATTAGCTGGGACGCCTCCGAGGTTGGATGGCCAGCTGGGGACAGTCCCCTGGAGGGGGCGGCCCACCATCCCGAGGCCTGCCCCTGGGTCCACCTGGCTGTCTCCTCGCAGTGCCAGGAACTGTGCGGGGAGCTGCAGGAGATGCGGCACCAGCGCCGGGCCAGCGAGGAGGAGTACCGGCAGCTGCAGAAGGAGCTCAAGTGCGCGCAGACGGAGGTGCTGCGATTCCAGACGTGCCACAGCACCACCCAGGTAAACACGGACGGACGCAGGGACGCACAGACGGGGGAAGTCGGTGATCCGCCAGGCCCCCACTCCCACCTCCCCTGGGTCCTGCGGGGAGGGTATACAGCAGCTGATTCTTCCCTTGGAACCCGGGGACCGACATGAGGACCCGTCGGGCACCGACCATGTTTGAGACCAGCGAGAAGAGAGCCATCGAGGGAAGCAGGAAACCCGTGGAAGCCCGAGGCTGCGGAGGTAACTGCTCTGCCTTGCCCGCCCCCCCCGCAGAACGAGGATCTGAAGACCAAGCTCTGTGCCCTGCAGGAGAAGTACGACGCCAGCCAGAATGAGCACCAGGAGCTCCTGCAGGTGCAGGTTCAACTGCAGACGGAGCTGCGGCAGCTCCGAGTCGCCAAGCCCACGATCATAGAATCCCCCACCGACAAGGTAACGGGCAAGCAGAGGTGAGGGGGCCGGTGAGGGGCCCGCGGAGTACCCTCCTGAGGCTCCGGGAAGGGGGACTCAGGGTCGAGGGGGTGCAGAAACCCCAGTCCTTACTGAGGCAGACTCTCAGGTCGAGAAGCATCCATGTTAGGGCAGAAGAGGAGCTGCTGGTGCAGGTGCAGCGCTGGCCAGCCGGCCGGCTGGAGAGAGGGCTGAGGGAGGCCAGGAGGCACTGCCCAGGGCCCGCTCCCCGCAGGAGTTGATGTGCCGGCTCCAGAGGCTCCAGCACCAGTACCAGAACCTTACGATGGAGAAGGAGAGGCTGCTGGAAGTGCAGCGGCAGCTGCGGGAGGACCTGGGGGCCCTGGAGGCTGAGCTGCAGCGCCGCAGGGACATGGAGGCCTGCTTCCAAGAGAGCAACAAGAAGGTAAAAGGAGCTTGAGGCCAGGCCGAACCCCTCCAAGGCAGGGTCTGGAGTGGGAGCAAGTTGTGTACCGGCCAGGCGGATGCCGGAGACGCTCCCAGCCTGACAGGATTCCATCCAGAAAGGCAGTCGGTCTCGGCCTCCTTGGGTTTTGAATCAGAGAACCAGCTTCTAGATGGGAAGTGCTTTCCCTGACCCGGCTCCCAGGTGACCTACCTGCGATCCTGTCCAGGAGACCCCCCGGTGGGGCTCCCCTGCCACGTGGGGAGGAAATCAGGGCTGAGAAGTCCAAGGGCAGGTCCCTTGGTCCCTCACCGGCTGGCAGTCCTGGGTGATGCCAGGCCTGCCTCCCGGCCCCAGAACAAAGAGATGCACGCCCAGCTCCAGGAACTGAAGCATCTGTACCAGCTCAGCAAGGAGGAGCAGGAGCGGCGGAAGCGCATGTACGATCAGCTGGAGCAGGACTTCCTGAAGAGCCAACGGGAGCTGCAGCAACTCAAGAGAGCCCGATGCCTTGCAGAGGACAAGGGGAAGTGTCCCACGAAGGTAATCGTCACCGGAGGGGTGAGGGCTCCCCAGGAGAACCCCCCCCCACCCAAGCCAATTCACAGCGGCTTCCGCCACAACTGGGTGAGCACGGCTGGTGCAGAGGCTGAGGGAGGTGAACCCGTGGCCTTGGCCTGGGCTTTGAACCAGAGCCATAGAGTCCAGACGTCACAAGATCCGGACCACAGTCTGAACACCCACCCGCAGGCTTGGCACACGATCCCCGTGTAGGTAGGCATTCCAACGCTGACGCCACAACTGTGGTGGCATCTGCGAGCCCAGGCAGTACCTGCACATTGGCCAGCACTTCGAAAGCCAGCAGAGGCGCCAGGAGAGAAAAAGGAGGTTGCTTACTCCCATCAAGAGTAGAAGTCTTGGGCTGAGCCCCGGTGGCGTAGGGGTTGTGTGCAGGACTGCGACCCACTGGGACGGAGATTCAATTCCAGCAGTGGGGCTGGGCCTCCTACTCCCACCACCCAAGAGCAGTGATGCCCAAAAAAAAACCAAAAAAAAAAAAAAAAAAGAGTAGAAGTCTCTTTGAAAGTCTCGGAAACCCATGGGGGCAGTTGGATCCTGTCCTGCAGGGTGGCTGTGAGGTAGTGTCGACTCGAGGGCAGTGAACTTTTTGGAGTGATTCGTGGAACAGGACATACACATGAGTCTGTAAGAGAGCCCTGTTGGCATAGGGGGTTAAGCTTTGGGCTGCTAACCTCAAGGTCAGCAGTTTGAAACCACCAGCCGCTCTGTGATTGAAAGAGGAGGCTCTCTGCTCCCAGAAAGAGCTACAGTCTCAGAAACCCACAGGGGCAACTCTCCCCTGTTCTTGTGTGGTCACTATGAGTCAATCACTTGATGGTCATAAAGTGAGATCGGTACACACACACATACACACACACACACACACACACACACGGTCCTGGTGCAAGCCAAGAGGGCCAGTTTCCCGAGGCACGGCCAGAGATGGAGCCTGTGATGTCAGGGTAGTCCCGTTCTCTCAGCGCGAATGTTAGCCTCTTCCCGGTGACCAGAGCACCACTCCCAGCTCACTTCCTGCCCATCATCACTCAGGGGGGTGACAAGCGAGTCCTGGCTCCTAATCCGTCTTGGCTCAAATGCAGGGGCCGCCTGCCGGGGGGGCAGATAGGAAATGGAAAAGTCAGGGAGCATATGGGAGACAAGCCCATGATCTGTCCCCAAGGCACATTCTGACAGAAGCGCACGGTGACAGAAGACACGGGATGGAGAAGTGGACCACATCCCCTCTCCGACCCCCACTCAGATTCAGGGTCCCGGGGTGACTTGATGGTTTATGCCCCATCTTCCAGCGCCTCCTGTCCTGGGGAAGGAGGGCCTACTGGCCCTCAGAACCAGCTGCTTCTCTAGTTCTGTGGAGGTGCTTTGTCAGAGTGAAGAGCTGATGATGACAACAGCGGGTCCATCAGAGTGAAAGGAAGGGCACTGGTGAGGCCCAGAGGCCAGTGGGGGGCAGAGGAGCAGCGACCACGTCCAGCTGGTCCCCAGAGAAAAGCAGGGGGCCATGGAGGACACCTGCTCACCTGGCCTCCAAAGGGGATAGGAGGAGCAATGCCGAGGGCACAGTGCCGGCTGGGGTTCCTCCCGGGCATCTGAGCCTGGCCGTATGGGACAGGCGAGCTCTAAGAGGCCCCAGCGACTGGCAGGAAGCCACGCGGGTGCAGAAGCGCACGGTCCACCACTCAGCGCCTCGAAGCACCAGGGAGCAGCCTTCCTAGTCACGGCCCCCCGCCCCACCCCGCCCGCAGTGTGAGGAGCTGCTGTCCAAGCTGATGGCCCTGCAGGAGAAGTACAAGGCCAGCCAGAAGGAGCTGGGGCAGCTGCAGGTGGAGCAATGCGAGCTCCTGGAGGACCAGCGGCGGCTGCAGGAGGAGCAGGGCCAGCTGCAGGAAGAGCTGCACCGGCTCACCGTCCCCCTCCCCAAGGCGGGGATCGTCCCGAAGGTAACCGGCTGCGAGCTGAGGATGTGCCCACCTGCCACCCCTGCCTTCCTCACCCGGCTCCCCAAATGGCAGTACAGAGTTATAGCCCTGTAGGGTGTCTCTCCGAAGGGCTTGGGAGCTGAACGCTCGTTTTCACACACGGGCCTCCCTCAGGAGGAAATGTCTTGGCACGTCATGCCCTGTCAATTCTAAATGACAGTGCGGCCCGGCATCGGCAGTGATTGCCACTCTCAAACAACTCCCTGCCCCCAGATGGCCGTGTGAGACTCTGAAGGGACGGATGGGGCCCCAGAGGGAGGCAGCAGGCCCCCAGCCAGGGCAGAGACCCAACCCACCCCATCAGTCCCCACTGCACTCCCCTCTCCTGGACTCTGCTCTTCCGCACAGAGTCAGGAGTTGCTTCAGAAGCTGCAGGACCTCTGTGAGCTGCAGGTGCTCTGCCAAAGCATGCAAGGGGACCAGAAGGCCCTGCTCCTGAGCCAAGCGACCCTGCTGGAGGAGCAGATGAAGCTGCACAGGGAGCTGGGGCTCCACAGGCAGTCCTTCTTCCAGGAGGTGCTGGAGAAGCCCAAGAATTCCAAGTGTCCCAAGTCCTCAAAGTACGATCCGAGCAAGGTAACCACAGTGCCAGCCAGGGAGGCCATCCTCCTGCGGTCAACTACCAGGCAGGGAAAGGGGCTCTCCCATGGGGGTCAGAATTCAGGGTAAGGCCACAGCCCTGCCCATCACAAGGCAAGATCACCACAGATTCCTCTGAAGCATGCAAGGGCCTTCCCACCCAACAGAAGCGCTCTGAGCCCTTAGATCGGAGCCGGGAGGACCCAGAAGCGGGCCTCTGGGCCTTTGGATTCAATCCCTCCAGCAGAGCGTGATCAAGACGTCTCGGTCAGGGTCTGTCCACGTGACCCTTCTCTCCTGAGTGAGCAGAATCGGTCAGGGTTGGGCCTCCTACCTGCGACACTGCAGGACCCAGCCAGCCCTATTAGAGAAAGGCACCCCAGCATTGGGGTTCTTAGCACTGGCTACACAATCTGTGGAACCGTGGTGGCAGTGAGAGATCGGGGGTGGGGTGGGCAGGTGAGACAGAGAACCAGAGGCTCTCCAACACCAGGCCTGTGCGGTCACGGGGGCAGAGGTGTCCAGGCAAGTCCTTTGGACTTAAAGGTTAACCAGATCGATGTGTGGGCTCAGTGTGGGCCCAGATAAGCAGGTAGAGTATCAGCTGAGGCAGAACCTGGTCATCCCACTCTTCACCGGGGTCGGCAGGAGAGCCCCAAACTGTGTGGCCTGGCCAGCTTCCAGGGCCATCTGATACTCAAGATAAAGGCCTGTGTAGCACAGAGGCCAGGAACCAGGTAGGAAATGCATCCGTAACTGTCGCTCAGCTCTCACGCTGGCCATCAGCAAGTGAGGAGCCGGGGTCGGAGGGTTCAGCGGCCAGTGTGGAGTTAGGGTACAGGAGAGAGGCTTCAGACCTGCGCTCCACAGCTTCCTCCACGAGAAAGGGAGGCTTGGCACGCCCACATCGCAGGAGACAGGAGGCTGCGCTAACGGTCAAAGTTCTGGCTACACCTGTCTGAGAAGAGAGCAGGGCGGGGACCAGGATGTCCCTGAGACCCCTCAGCACAGATCCAGGAGAAAGGGGTGGGCCAGAGTGCGGGAACAGGAGCCTGGCAGTTCTGGGGAGATCGTCCCCACCTGGCATCTGCAGGTCCCCCGCAGCCTGCAACTGGAGCGTAGGTGTGCGGTTCTCCACAGGGAGGCCCTCTCAAGGGACTGGAGGAGGGGCTGAGCCTAACGCCCTTGTTTCCCGCCCCTCCCCTGCCGCCGCTGCTGCCATGGCCGGCAGTCCAAGGAGCTGAGTGAGAAGCTGCAGGGCCTGCAGGCACTGTACCAGTCTGGGGAGGCCCAGCAAGAGCTGCTGCAGCAGGAGCAGGGCCGCCTCCTGGAGGAGCGCCGGCGGCTGCAGGCCGACCTGCAGCTCTGCCTGGAAGAAATGCACCTGCTTCAGAGCCAGTCCCCAGCCATCAGGATGAGCCTGGAGTCCTGCCGGAAGAGCTGCGACAACCTGCCCGCCCCCGAGAAGCCCGCTGAGGCCTGCGGGAGCTTCCACAGGAGCTACACGAGCGAGCAGGAGAGCAGCACCAGCAGCTTCGCCAAGAGCTACCCCAGCAGCAGCCACTGCAGCGAGCTCTCCACCAAGAAGAGCTATGCCAGCACCAGCAGCCTCAGCGTCACCTATCAGAAGAGCTACACCAGCAGCCTTGACCAGGAGCCCGCGGAGCCCGAAGACCTCGAGGTAACGGCAGCCAGGTGGCCAGAGGTCAGGGCAGCCAGGTCACCCGAGGGAGGCCCCCAGGAGGAGGTAGGGACCGGGCGCAGCGGCTGACCCCGGGAGCTGCTGCCTTCCCGAGCCCCTCTGACCAACCCGGAGGGGAGCCCCACCAGCATCTAGATGGAGGCCTGCCTGAGATCCGGGACCTGTCGTCAGCGCCGCCGCCGCCATGGCGGCCTTCTTTCTGGGAAGAAATCAAGACTCTCCCCACCCCACGCCCCACCCCCTGCCCCGCCCTCCACAGAACTTTGAGGAGACGGTTGCCCAGGTGTTGACCAAGCTGCAAGCGGTGCAGGCCATGTACCAGGTGAGCCAGGAGGACCACTGCAAGCTGCAGAAGGAGCTGAAGGCGCTGCTGCAGAAGCAGAAGGCGCTGAAGGAGGAGCTGGATGCCTGCGAGAAGGAATTTGCCGCCCAGTGCCTGGAAGGCCCCGAGACGCCTGCTGCCCCCGCAAATGACAAGAATGAGGTAACCGCTCCCTCGCCGCGGGGCAGGCTGCCCTCTAAGAATCTCTAGAGCCAGAGGAGGGCGCAGCTGCTCAGAGAGGAGAAAGCGGACAGGAGGTCCTGGCTGTCAGGCCGTCGGAGGGCCCCTCGCTGACCTGGGGGAGGGGGTGCTGACCACGGAGGCACCATCCCCAGCAGCTGCCCACTGAACCGTGAAGCCTGGGCCACAGAGACTAACTGGGCATGGGGGTCCTCCCTCAGAATCATTTGCTGCTTCCTCCCGCTGTCACTTCTCTTTGGTCTTCTGCT
This sequence comes from Nesogale talazaci, assembly GCA_004026705.1. Taxonomy (NCBI): domain Eukaryota; kingdom Metazoa; phylum Chordata; class Mammalia; order Afrosoricida; family Tenrecidae; genus Nesogale; species Nesogale talazaci. The sequence goes on along the minus strand of PVJH01017791.1, from coordinate 5,119 downwards.
CTGTGTCCTCCCGCACTCCTACCCCACCTCCACCCCGCCTTGGAGGCCGCTGGGACCATCGCAGGGGCCCATGTAAGCAGAGGCCTGCACTTGATCATGGATGGGGAAGGGGGCACAGCGCCAAGCCTCTTTGTGGCCAGGGTGGGGGCACAGAGCGATTTTTTTTTTCCTGAAAAGGGGGAGGTCACTCAAATAAGTTTGGGCACCACGGGTATAGGCTGATCCTCAGTGTCTGCTGAGGACATCCGGTCAAGACATGCAGGACTGGGAGTTGGGAGCAGGGGTCCCAGCAACTCTGCCTCTGTCTTAGAGACCTCCTGTCGGCCAAGCAGCATCCAGCAGCCCTTTAGCTGGCCCGTGCGCCTTGCAGGGCCATGGACGTGGTCAAGGAAGAGTCCCCGTCAGAAAGGACAGCAAAGGCAGCCCTGCGGGGGGACATTGGGCCCCAGAGGCCTCAGAGAAAGCATAGACACTGCTGGTTAGGTTAGAAATCATGGGGTCTCACGGTAGGGAGCAGCAACCTGGACAGCTGTTTCCCAGGCGTCTGATCCAAAGCCTGGACTGGGCTTGAGCAGGGAACCATCCCAGGCAGTGAACCCCACCACCACCACCACCACCACCACTGGGGCCGCCTGCCCGCTGGTAACCGCCCCCCCCCCCCCCCCCACCATCTGCAGATCAAAGAGCTGCAGGCCAAGCTGCGGGACCTGCAGCTACAGTACCAAGCCAGCATGGATGAGCAGGGGCGGCTATTGGCAGTGCAGGAGCAGCTGGAGGGGCAACTGCAGTGCTGCCAGGAAGAGCTTCAGCAACTCAAAGAGAAGAAGCCGAGCGTCTCCAAGGACCTGCAGGACAAGAACGGCAACAAGGATTACTGCGGGGTGAAGAGTCCGACGCCGAGCCTGGAGCAGTGTGGGGACAGACACAGCGTGAGTAGGGCCCGGGTGGCCGGCTCAGCAGCAAGGTGGAGGAGGGCCTGGGAGAGACCTCTCCCCGCTCCAAGCAGAAGGGTGCTCCCAGGTGAGGTGGCATCCCTGGAGCATCTGAAGGGGTGCGCCCAAGCAGATAAGGGGTGCTCCCCTTTGCTGTGAAGCCACAGGGAGCCCGAGAACAGACCGGAGGAACAGTCGCCAGCTTCGACCACTGCTTCCCACCCACCCACCCCCGACTCTCTTTCGCCAGGGATTCTCTCCCCCCTGGGCTGTGAGCCCCGTAGACCCAGATCTAGGAAGAGTGGGGGACGAACTCCAAGTAGCCCCGGACTAATAAGGGAAACAGGACAGGGTAAGATGAGCGTTGCCAGGCAACGATCGGAAGTAACCATGGAGGTATGAACCAAGAACCTGAAGCTCTGCTCCCTCTTGGCTACCACTTAATCACCAAATAGCTGTGTTAGTCCAGAGACCTTAGGGTGACTGCTCAGACAGGGGTAGCTCAGAGTTCCAGGGTGTAGTGCCTCTCCTCCCCGCCCCCCCCCACCATGACAGGTGGGGAACGATGACGAGAGAGAAGCGCTGAGCTGAGATAACAGCCCCCCCACCCTCCCCTGCACCCACCCGCAGAGTCTGGAGGTGGTGCTGTACTACAAGGCCTCCCAGGAAGAATTGGAAGAGCTATCACAGGAGCAGGAAAGAAACGAAGACGCGGGAAAGAAGGACTCCGAGGAAGAGAAACCAACAGAAGACACCTGGGATGACCTCTCGGAGACCACAGATGACACAGAGGTGGAATCGGTAGAGGACCTGGGGGAGAGAGACGACCTGGAGAACAAAGAGGAGGGTGGTCACAGAGCTTGCCCGGAAACCTCGGAGGAACACCCCCTCAGAATGTCAGAGAGCAGAAAGGTAACTGCCATCAAAGGCTGGGTCAGGTGGGAAAGGGCTGTGGGCCCAGGTGCCACGAGGGAGAGCAGACTCTCAAGAGGAGAGAGGGCAGGTGTGCATTGGAGCGTGGGGCAGTGGGAATGAATGAATGCTCTCTCAGGCAAGTCTGGATCAGGTCAGTTTGCTGTGGAACCTTCTGGCAAAGCCACTTCGGCCATCGCAGGCCACCGGAATCCTCTCTCCCGCCTCTTCCATGGTAGCCCTGGTGGCCTTGCTCCAGCCAGAGCGTCTCCTCGCCCCTCTTCTTAGGCCTCCACGAAGGACATGGGCAGTGTGGGGCATTCAGAGCAAGCCGCTCAGCCCGCTCCACTTCTAAGCCCTCTTGGATTCAAACCTTCTGGTCATCAGGGTTATGGCTAAGGGTATAGGGGAGGGGGCTGCATCTCTTCACAGGCTTGACAGGAGGCCAGGTCAAGGGAGAGATTTGGAATAATCCACAGTCTGTCTACACAGGGGGCCCAGGTCAGTCAGTCCCAGGAGACCACCACAGCCCTCACTCTCTGGTGGTCGTTGGGTCTGTGCCAGTCGGGCGTGAGGGCGGCATCCTGGGCGAGGTGTCAGAAGGGCAGGGGTGGTTTACCGATGGTGCAGAAGTGTTTTCACTGTATGTCAGCAACTGGCCCATCTGTACGCTTACATGCCAGCTCCGTCCCACCTTGGTTGAAGTCCCTGGGGTCCCAGAGTTCGATTGCTTCTGGGGTCAGTTTCCAGGTGACCATTTACAGCGTGTTTAGAAGGGTCTGCCTTCTAAACCAAGACCCGGGTGGTAGGCTGACAGTCACATGGAGGGAGAGCGAGTTTTCCCTCAATTTTGCCCAAGGCAGCCCTGGCGAGGGCCCAGCGACTGCCTCCCAGCCCTCTGTTAACCCCTTAGTGAGGGACCCTTCCCCAAGAAGGAAAGAAAGTCAGGGTAGCACCAACCCTGCTGACCCCCAGCCCCGCCCACACTGGTATTTCTGTGAACTTGGGGACTCTACCCTAATGCCCGCTCAGTGCCTCCTGGACACACACGTCTTCTGCCATGATGTGTACACGACCTGCAGCTCCTGTTCCCCCTGGGGAGAGCGTGCACACAGAGTGCCAGCCCCCCTCCCTGGTGGGCTTTGGAGGCTCTTAGCCGATCTTAGCACCTGATCCCGAAGTGGCCGGAGTGTTGATGGGAAGCAGATCAGAACCTTACCAAAGGGAGCCCACGGGCGGCCCGGTCAAAGAACGGCTCCCGAGTGAGCTGGGACACATACATGCCCTGACTTCCCATCCCCACCCCCAACCCACCCCCAAGCTCTTCTCTGGAGCCCCACCCATTCAGAAGGGTCTGGGTGCGCAGGCCCCCAAGCGCTTGGCAAGACGGCTGCACTCGACGGGGCGGGGAACCAGGCTCCATGCCGGGTGGGGGCCCAGGCTGCTGCCAGGCCTATCCGTGGCGCATCTCTGGCAGGGGGGGTGTCTGTGGGAAGAGCGAGGCCCGGGGCGTAGGGACTTGCTGCTCAAGCTGACCTGCTTTTTAACCTCTCACTTCCTCTCTCTCCCCCGCCCCGTGTCTGGTCACCCTCATTCTCTGTTGGCTCCATGCGTCCGCGTCTCGCTCCACCGCCACTGCCACCTCTCATCCTCGTGCTGTTTTCCCGTCCCACGTGCTGCAGCCATCCCCTGCCCCCGACCCCCCCATCTTCTCCCTGCCTCTCGTAGGCCTGGTGGTCATATCGGCTTTGCTCTGGTGCTGGTGGGCGGAGACGGCGTCTTAACACAGGTACTGGTACTGCTTCCTCTCTTTCTGAAGGACAGGGCGGGGACCGGTTGGCCTGGCCGCTCCTCCCCGTCCGTCCCTTTCCTCCTCCTTCCTCGCTGTCGCCTGCTTCTTGCTTCTGCCACTGCGCAGCAGGTTGGGCTGTAGCCCAGGGCTTTCTCTCGGGCACCCACGAAACCCACAGTATCCCTGCACATGCCTTGGTCATGCCCGGGAGCCCGGCTGCTTCCCGAGACATGGTTTGAGCCCCTGCCCCGAGCTGGGAAAGAAAGAAGCTGAGCCCAGCTGGCTTCTGCTGATGGGCTGGCGGTTGTCTGCACGACTGGCCTGGCCTGGGTTCTCTTTGGCCCAGAGTCAAGCTCTCCCCATCCCACCAAGGCCACACAACTCGTTCTCATGGGGGTGTGACGTGTGGGGCGGGGAGGGCTGGAGAACTACAACCTCAACCCGTCCTCAACCCCTGATGAAAGCGAGCCTGCGGCCCCTGCCCTGCTCCGCCCCTTCTACCGAAACCGGGGGAAGGGAGACTCCTTGTGTCCCTGCTGGAGGCCAGCTTCCTCTGAGCTTGGCTTCTCCCCACCCGGAGATGGAAGCCTCCTGATACCTTGCTGGCAGCCCCCTGTTGGCCTCCGTCCCTGTCATCTGCTTTGCCAACAGGAGCCCGTATTCAGGAGACGGCATGTGACTGGTGGCTGCAGGTAGAAGCGCAGGACTCTCCTGCCTTCTAGAAACGACTGCCTCTCCCCTCTTGGCCTATTTGGGCTCCTTTCTCCTGCTCTCCTTCCCCACCTCCACCTCCACCTGCACCCGCACTGCACATGAGGGAGGCGCCTGCGTCTGCCCATGCACGAGTCCCGGGGCGGCAGGTGTTGGGGGCACTTCCCAGCACTTCCTTTTTCCTCTCTCATCTTCGATTCTCCGTTCCCTTTGGCCTCCCCTCCCAGCCTTTCTCCCCATGCACCTCTGCACTCATTGATCGACACCCTGTACCTGCTCTCCTCCCTCTGTGAGCTCCCCAATAGCTACCCCACTGTGGGGTGGGAGCCCCCAAACCTCTTGCTAACCCAAGCGCAGCTGCGCTCCCCTGGAGAGAGAGAGCTGCCCACAGTTGATTGTGTTGATCCAGAGGCGGAAATATGCCCGATCATCTCTCTTGAAGTTCATCCTATTACCTATCTCCCATTCCCTTCACCTGTGACATTGTCGTCTTCTGTCTCGGCCCCGAGACTGGAGCTGCTCAGTTTCCTTGCCAGTTTCAAGTCACCTTCGGGGGGTGGCCAAGTCCTCCTTGCACACCTTCAACCACATGGCAGGTGAGGCCTGAGTCTTGGCCGGATCATAGCCCTTCAGGTTTCCCTCACGCCCCTGGTGGGTCATCTCACCAAAGGTCATCCAGCAAACCACCCGGCCCTCCTGCCCTTGCTCTCTCAGAGGGCCAGCAAGCACACGGTGGGAGGTCTGGCCCCACACCTTGACGGAACCCCCAGCA
>PVJH01017790.1:0-46913 GCA_004026705.1 Nesogale talazaci | reverse complement strand
GGTGTCCACAGATCCAGATCCTCATCAGTCTCAAGGTGTGCGCCATACGCTAGTTGTGCAAAACTTTTTTCAACATTGTGCTCCTTATTTAACTTATACTATTTAACTCTGAACTTATTTACTTTGAAATGCCTGTGTGATGTTTTGTATAAAAAGACAACGTTAGGGTACGAACTTGGTGCTTGGGAACAGAATAACCCTTTTTCAGCTATTTCTTTCTTTTTTTTTTTGTGGGCATCACTGCCTCTGGTGGTTGTGGGCACTACCCAGCCGCCGCTGGATTTGAACCACCAAGCCCGCGGGTTGCAGTTCCGCACTCAACCACTTACGCCACCGGGGCTCAGCCCTGAGGAGCTTTTTTTTTTTTTTTTTTTTTTCCAGCTATTTCTTATGGAAAAAATTGATTCAGAATGAATTGGCGTCGAGGTCTGAGGCTGTGTGTGTGTGTGTGTGTATTTTATCAGTAAGGAACCCCCCCCCCCCACTCCCCAGTTAAGTCACTTAAGGCCACAGAGGTCAGTGCAAAGTCAGAAGGTTGAGTCATTTGTTTTGCTTTGTGAGATCTGTCAAAATTTAGAAACTAAGTTTTCTATATTGTAGTAAATATGAAACAGGGTTTTGTTACATCTATTAATGTTGATGATTGTAAGCTTAGGATATATTTTGGGTGATGTTTTTAAAGGGGATAAAGTTTGTTCCTCTTCTTTTTACTAAGTCGAATGTGCTTCCTCTACTGGCCATTCTTCAGAACCTTAGGTTTTTTTTCTGAGAGGGAGACACAAGCTTTTACAGACGTTGAGACCGAGCCCTTTAGAGTCCTGTGCAGTTGGGCAGTGATCTGGAAAACCACAGTCTCCATCAGCCCTTGGATGGATGCTCGTGTTAGGCTAGAGAAATACAATAATAGCCTAGAGAAATACAATAACAGCCATCTATGTCAAAGAAAGAACTTTGTATCAAGGAGGCATCCCAGTCCATCCAAAGTCCACGAGTCCAATGTTAAGGCAGGGTTCTGGTCAGACTCTGAGAGCTGCAGGCTGAGGATGCGAGAAGGTGAAGCGGGAAGCGGGGAGCTCGCAGGGTGGTGAGTACAGAACCTTGTGGATCCAAGGTCGCTGGAAACATGGCTGACCTGGGGAGATCTCCACATGGGGCCACCCCTGGAGGCAGACCCAGAGAGGAGGAGAGGAGAGAGCGTTTCCTAGTGTCTCTCCTATAAAAAGACCACACCTCCAGGAGGCCTCATCAGGCTGTGTGGTCTGATTGACAGGTTGGATTCTATGCCTACACTTTCACACAGGTGCAAGTCGACAGAAAATCTAGTCGACAGAAAATGCCACCAGTTAGATGCATTTTGAGGAAATACTTTAAAAAAATTTATTATTGATCATATTATTGGAGGCTCTTAAAGATATTATAACCCCCAATAAAATAATTTATTAAAAAAAAGAGAGGGGGAAAGAGGAGTTTATACCAAGGGCTCAAGTAGAAAATATTTGGAAATGAAGATGGCAACATATGTAGAAATATGCTCGATACAAATGATGTATGGAATGTTATAAGAGTTGTAAGAGCCCCCAATAAAATCATTGGGGGGAAAAAAGATATTATAACAATCCAGAAATCAGTTACATCAAGAAAACTTGTACAGATGCTGTCATCATTTTCAAAACATTTTCTTCCTACGTGAGTCCCTTGATATCAGGTCCTCTTTATTTCCTCCCTCCCTTCCCCACCTGACCTACCCTCGTGAACCCCTAGTAAATTATATATATATATATGTCTGACACCATTGATGTACCCCTTCACCCCCAGCTCTGTTATTCACCCCCTTGAAGGGGTTCACATCCATGATTTCTATCAATTCCCCTTCCCTCCCTTGCCCCCCCCCTTCCATACTCCCATTACTGTTTCTGAGGGGTTTGTCTATCCTGGGTTCCATATGTTGAAAGCTCTTATCTGTAGCCATGTATATATGCCAGGCCAGTGGGTCAAACTGGGGGCATGATAGTGGGAGAAGAAGCATTAAAGAACTAGAAGAACATTGTGTGCTTCATGGGTGCTACACTGCACCTTGGGTGGGTCATCCTGTGCCCCTTTCTGGGAGGGAGTTTCAGATTGTCAACAAGTGGGCTTTGGGTCTCCACTCTGACCCCTGACCTTCACAATGATGTCATTGCTTGTATGTGGTCTTCTGATACCTGCTCCCACTGACACCTCGTGATCACACAGGTTGGTGAGCTTCTCCCATGTGGACGTTGTTACTTCCCTGCTAGAGGGTTGCTTGTTTAACTCCAGGCCTTTAAGACTCCAGGCACTTAATAGCTATGCCCCATCAGCCTTCTCCATCACATTTGCTTATGCACCCATTTTGTCTTCAGAGGTCATGTTGAGAAGGTGAGTGTCACACCGTGCCGCGTTATTAGAACAAAGTGTTCTTGTGTTGTGGGAAGACAAGTGGAGGCCCAAAGTCCATCTGCTACTTTAGTGCTTTACCACATACATACATATACATAACCCAACACCCATATCTTTATATATTAACATATTTACATATGTACTTGTCTATATTTATACCTCTCTCTTTGGCTTTTACCTCCTAGCTTTTTCATCTGTTTCCTTTTACTTTCTTTCTGCTCCACCATCATGACCACCCTTCATTCGGCTCTCAGTATTTCCTCTCGGCTGCATTACAATTGATCAAACACCACCAGGCATTCTATACCCTCCCTGTCATCGATTTTAGATCCCTGGATATTCCTCTGCCCTCTGCCTCATTCTCTCCCTTGCCCTGCCAGATCTGTTGGTCCCATTGTTTTCTCCTCAGGATTGTTTATCCTACCTATCTTATATAGAGAGACATACCAAAAAATTATTTTAAAGAAAGAAGCTTGGGCTGAGCCCCGGTGGCGTAGTGGTTGTGCGTGCGACTGTGTCCTACTGGGATGGGGGTTCAATTCCAGCAGTGGGGCTGGGCCTCCTACTCCCACCACCAGAGAGCAGTGATGCCCTCAAAAAAAGAAAAGAAGAAAGAAGCTTATACATAGTTTGAAAAAACACTATTAACATTTTAGCTTTTAAAATGTATTTGGGAACCAGCTTTTACCTAAAGTCTGACTACTGGAACTCATAGCATCTCTACTAGAGAAGAAGCACTTATGCCTCTCTGTTAGGCCAAGTGGACTAGAGAAACAAGCCCAATGATACTTGTATATATGTAAGAGAGAGTTTTATATCAAGAAGTAATTATATATATCAACCAAGCTCTCAGCCCAATACAGATCAAGGCCTTAAGTCTGATGGCACTTCATGAATCCAACACTAGTCCATAAGTCCTTCAGCCTCAAGCAGCCACATGCATTGATGCAGCCTGCAGGAAGATGACAGGTCAGTGGGTGTGAAGTCTTGTCGATCCAATGGCACTCGAAGCCTTCAAGGACGTTGGCAGGTCCCAGTGTTGCTCACCCACGGAAAGGTGAAGGCAGGAAGTGGAGTGTAGGGCAGGTTCCCCAAACCCTCCTTTTAAGAAGGTCACACCCACAAGGAGAGACCCTCGGGCTGTGACCTGACAGGTTGAATACCACCCCTGCACGATTCTATATATATCTTCAAGTTGACGTGAACTTCTGTAACAGCCCCGTGAGTACATTCTCACAGGGACCCTCTCCAGTTTAAATACCTTATTCCACAAATGTGAACTCGCACCCTGTTGCATGCATTGCTTTTCGCAAAAATCTTTGGCCAGATGGCTCTTTGATCCTTGCATTCCAGAGAGGACCTTTGGTGGGTGGCCACTGTGGCGGTGGTTGTGACTTCTGCCAGAACATTTGGCTGGGCCATACAGAGGGCCTCAAACAAGGAAACGAACCTCCAAAGCCACACCTCCCTTGTGCTGTACATAGTTTACGGCATGAAACCAGGAGCGGTGTTGGCATGGTGGATATAGTACGTTCATTCTTGCCATAGCGTTGTAGTGTCTTTCATCCAAAACCAGGGAAAAAAAGTTTTGGGTCATCCTCTTCGGTCTCCAGGTAGGTCGTAAATCTTGTATACCTTAGTAGTAAATATTGGTTGATTCTAGAAAGATTCTTTATTTGGAGTGGCTCCTGTATTGAAGAGGTGGGGGGAGACTCGTATTGCAGAGCAGAGAGACAAGCTTCACCCAGTCAAGCGGGCTTGGTTGCCTAGCTTATGTGTCATAATTACATAAGGCAGCAGAGCTTCAGTTTCTCTGGCTGTAAAGCACGGACGATAGCAACGTCACAGGACTGTTGTGATGATTCCCTGGTGTCCGTGCGTGTGAGGGTCTGGCAGTTGAAGAGCAGGGTCTGTCCCCGCTCATCGTTGCCCTGAGCCTGAAACCAAGCTCTTGTCTGCACCAGGGAGGACGGAGGAGAGCTGTTCAAGGGCTCCACAGACGATGCCCGGTGAAGAAGCATGCTGCCACCTCTCTCTCCCACTTGTGTGGAACAGGAGATCTCAAGCTACTTCTTGTGCTCCATGGAGGCCGGCATTGGGCAATGTATGGAAACAGTTTTGGTTGTCACATGGGGAGGATGAGGATACGACTGGCCTCTAGTGGGCAGACGACAAGGACACTGCCAAACATCTCACCATGCCCACAGCAGCCCCAAAGCAGAGAATTATCTGCTTCCAGAGGTCCACAGTACTGAGACTGGGAGCCAACTCTGGAATTGACTGCCATCCCTCTGAATTTCCACATGGGGCTTGGAGCAGGTGTGCACTGGGGATTTCTTTGAATGCAGGTAGCCTTTGATTTGAGACACCTTATGAACTTATAAAAAGATCATCATAATCCACTATACCCTCAAGAGGCAATTTGGGCTAAGAGAGTGAGTGAGAGTAGTGAAGTTGCCCAGGTGGCTCCCTGCGCTGTCCTCTCCGCGCCCAGCTTACCCAGATGACTGTGGCTGGCAGTGACTCCACTTGCTGCGTGTGAGTGACTTAGCCTCTACGTGCTCTGGAAAGATACTTACAAGCATCTGAAAGGAGTCGAAGGGAATTTTTTCAGTGTCTACTGGGTTGCATCCATGACACCGTCACACATAAAAATTTCCTCCATACTCTAAGCTCAAAGAAAGGTAGATGAGGAAACCAGCAGCAGAGAAACTTGTGGGTCACAGGACTCGTCAGGCCAAGCCAGAGATTTGAGCCTTTTGCCTCTGTGTGCAAAATTTGAGCTTTTCTCCGCTACCACCTCCCCCCACCCCCAACCTCCCCCCATACTGGTATTTAAGACATGCTGGATATGTTCTTTCCTTTTGGTTCTCAAGTGCTAGCCCTTGATACATTTTTTTTTGTTTTGGGGGCATCACTGCCCTCTGGTGGTGGGAGTAGGAGGCCCAGCCTTTGCTCCTGTGGAGCCACTGCTGGAATTGAAACTCCATCCCAGTAGGGACACCGTCCCACCCACAACCACTACTCCACTGGGGCTCAGCGCCCCCTTGATACAGTTCATGAGGACATTTCACTCTGTCGTCCCAAGCTGTCCTTTGGAGTTTTCTGTTCTGCTCTTTGACATCAACATGTCTTCCATTTGCCTTCGCTGCTCTACGATTCAGAGCATGTCTCAAAGTCCCTTCTGACACGCATGCCATTCTCTTCTCTTTTTCCTGCCTTTTAAACGACTTTCTGCTTTCTTCATATGTGACAACCAGGATGCCCTCCCACAGTCCCTCAGGTCTTCTGTCTTCAGTGTTCAGTGTGTCAAATCTGTTCCCCAGATGTCTCAAAATTCAGGTGGGAGAGACCCAACATCGTATTTCAGCAACCGCAGACTTAGTTTCATTTTCTTCAGCTGTAACCTGAACTTACATAGGAACAATTGATGGTCTGTTCCACAGTCATCCCTGGCCTGGATTTAGCTGCTGATATTGAGCTTCTTCATCTTCTCTTTCCACCGCGGTAGTCAATTTTATTTCTGTGTATTCTATCTGGGGATGTCTACAGCTTTTTGTGCTGTCAAAAAAGGTATTTAAGATAACGTCATTGCACTTGCAAAATTCTTATATCATGCAAGCTATGGCTTTGTTTCTATTAGCAAGGTCACGCTTTCCAAACTCTTCCTCTTTGTTTCCATCTTCTGCATTTTCATTGCCAATAATCATCAATACAGCTTGATTGCATGTTTGATCAATTGCTGACGGTAGACACTGGTAAAATTCTTCAATTTCCTCATTGCTAGCTTTGGTGGTTGATGCGTTCAGACCTCACTAATGTGTTGAAACTCAAAGATGTTACTTAGAGAACTAAGGTGTGCCAGATCCAAGCCTTGGGATTTTCCATTGTCTCATATGCGTGTGAAAGCTGGACATTGAATTCAGAGATCATTTGAACGTTGGCTAAAAAGAACAGACAGATCTGTCTTGGGAGAAGTACTGCCAGAATGTTCCTTAAAGGCAAGAATGGCTGGACTTCATCTCACGGACTGTGGGACATGTGGTCAGGAGAGACTAGTTGCTGGAGAAGGACGTCATGCTTGGTATGTTGTATTAGTCTGGGTAGACTAGAGAAACAAATTCATAAACACGCATATGTATATAAGAGAGAGTTTTATATAAAGGATGATTGTACATTATTAAGAAAGCATCCCAATTCAGTTCAGTACAAGGTCATGAGTCCATTATCTGATACCACTCTATCAGTCCTCTTCAGACTCAGCAAACAGATGCAATGATGCCCAGTGCAGAACAACCACAACCACGGTGGGGAGAAAGTCCTTGGATCCAGTGGTGGTGTGAGCATGTCAGCACTGGCAGGGCTCTCCACGTGGCTTCTCTGGGTCCCGTGGTGTCAGGCATTTGAATCTTGATGAGTGGAAGGAGAAGGTGTGTCTAGGTGTGGCTTCTCCTCGGGGATGTCTCTCAGGGAGCCAGCCTGGTCAGTTGAGTGTCTCAAAGAGAGACACTGCTTCCAAGAATTCTGCTTCCAAGATTCTGCTTCTAAGAATTCTCAGAGGAGAAGGCCACACCCACACAGAGGTCTCATTGGTTGTCTCCAGATGGACAGTCTAGACGTCACCCCTACACTCTTCATTCTCAAATGGACAGCAGGTTAGGTGACCGACACATGCGTCGCAGGGCAATGACAGAAGAAGCCCTCTAACAAGATGGACTCAGGTAGAGAGGAACCCCTGTGAGGACGAGCAGTGCTTCATTCTGCTGGGACAGGGTCGCTATGCGCCTAACACCAGCGATGTACTGATACTTTGCCCACTGGTGAGACAAAAGGAAAGCGTTTCTTCACAGCAGGCTCAGTGTCTAAGCCATAGAGAGGCTCAGCTTCCCCGGCCTTTTAGTTGTCCTTTGGCAAAACCATCCCATCTGGGGGTGGTCGTTTGGCTCAGAGGTACCAGGTAAGGTCTGTGTCGGTGTGGCAGTCATGAGCTTATGTGAATTTTATGATTGAAATGTAGGGATGGAGTCTGGCCTGTTCATCTGGAGCTAGCCATTGAGTAGCCAATGAGGCCTCTGTGTGGGCATGGCTTTCTCCTGAGGCTTCTGGGAAATCTCGCGATATTTCCCTTGTGAAGATGAGAAGCTATCTTCCCCAGTTGTTGGGAGTTAGTGTCAGAGGCAATTAGTCACAGAAAAGACAAGATGGCAGCATCTGAGGAGCCGGAGGAGCCAGCAGAGAGACCACACAGCTTTGCCTTGATGGACCCAGACCTCTGAAGCTGGAGTGGCATGCTGTTGATGGACCTGAGCCCTGGAAGCGAGGAGCCATGGGGAGACCCCTGCCAGTGCCAGAATTCTGCACCCACTGACCTGTGACTTCCTGAGTTGGAAGGGGACTTTGTAGACTGATTTCAGGCATATGGGTTAATATTGGACTTAAGACTTTGCACTGGACTGGATTGGGATGTCTTCTTAGTGTCATATTCCTTTTGTATATAAACCCTTTCCATATATCCATATGCGTATCTTTGAAATTTGTTCCTCTAGTCTGCCTGGACTAACACAGTCGGGATCCATGCTTTTCTCATTCAACCACGAGAGTTGAAGCAATACCATTGGGCGTAGATACGGCCTTTGATCCCCTACATGGTTTTCTCAAGGATTGTCTCAAGCAGGACTCTTTAATAGAATTGTCTGCAATGATGGAAATATCCCATATTTGTGTTATCCAATACGGCTTTTAGCGCAAAACCACGAGTGGTTGTCAGGCATTCGAATCGTGACGAGTGTAAGAAGGAGGTGTGTCTAAAATTTGATTTGATTTTCATTAGTCCCAAGTAAAATAGTCACATAGGACCAGCCTTGGGTATGACATGGCCCAGGTTTAGGATAACGGTTCTAGAATGCCTAGAAGCTTTTAAAAAACTCAATGCCTAGGCTATGACCTCTTCGAATTAAATCAGAGTCTCAGAACCTGGAAGCCAAGAATTAGCATTTATTGTGTTTTCTAGATGATCCAGACAAGGCTTAAACTACTTCTTAAAAGAGGATTATCGAAACTTCTATCAGACAGGTTCACTTGTAGGTTCTTTAGGGAAAAAAATAAAAAAACACAGCGACAACAGGATTCCAATTTGGAAAACACTGCTCTATAGTAGCATGCTGTCTATAGACTTTTACCAAGTTATTTAACGGTCTAGCCAGATTTGTGCAATAGAATTGAGGTCACGATAGTGGTGAGGAGGAAGCATTAAAGAACTACAGGAAAGTTGTATGTTTCGTCCAGTCTGGGAAATCTTCAAGTGCCTTTCCATGCTGTCCTTCCATGCCTCTATGCGTCAGAACCCATTCATCAGCAGTGGATAAGTAGAGCGATGTGTCATCTTCTGGGACAGCTTCTGTTACCACTCTGTTTTCTTCCGATCACGGACCCCTCTGGTGCCTTTCTCGCGGCCCTCACGCGTTCCAGCCTCACGCCCTCCGTTCTCCCCCAACAGGATGGCAAACGGTCACGAGCTGCAGCAAGGAGAAGAGTGTCCGGATTGTAGACTGCTACTTGACGTTACAAACAGAAGTTCCCATCATGAACGAGGAGCAAAAGCAGGAGCTGAACCCGCTCATCATAAAGATCAAGGGTGCTTCCTGCCTGCCGTCCCAGCCTGTGCCCATCGAGGAATTGGAGGTGAGAACTGAGCAGAAGAGTCGAGAGTCCCCTTTCTCCTTTCTCCGTCTGTGGTCCAACACACGTCACCTCTGGTCTTGCCCCTGGTCCTATGTGAGAGGTGTGGCTGTCATCCCAGTGTTACTACGAACTCCCCCAGTGACAGTGATGTAGGGGGGCTCCTAGGTCGGAGGAGGACTGCTCCCGACCCCACCTGCGCTTCGCAGAGCCCTTCTCCCTTCCGAAGAAACCCCCAGCTGCCCTGGAATCTCGAAAGCACCACGTAGTCCTTTCCGCTCCAGGTGAATTCACCAGGTGCAGCGCGTTCGTTTGTCTTGCTTTGTCCCCTTTTCCTGCTTCTGGCCGGAGTCCGTCTTCTGGGTGCCCTCTTCCTTTTGGTTACTTGGCCGGCTTTCTCCTTTCCATAAAATAAATAAATTAATTAAAATCTACTCAACTGCGCCCAGCCAGTCAAGCACATGTTTACTCTCTAGCCTGTCCTCAAGGATAAAGAAGAGGTGCTTGCTTCGGCAGCTCCCCTGGTTGGTTCTGAAACCTCCCACTTTGGGAAATACCGAGGGAGAGTGAAAATGACAAATTCCATCTTCTTTTACTTCTTCTTTTTTTTAGCATCACTGCCCTGGTGGGAGTAGGAGTCCCAGCCTTGCTCCTGGAGAGCTGCTGCTGGATTTGAACCGCCAACCCTGTGGGCCACAGCTCCACACACAACCACTGTGCCACCGGGGCTCAGCTCAAATTCTTTTTTTTTTTTTTGGGGGGGGGCATCTCTATCTTCTTTAAAAGATGTTTTTGACCTCCCGTATGATTCCATACGGTAGAACCCCCGCACTCAACCGCAGCAGCAAGCAACATAATCGGATTTTGACGCGAAAGTCGAGGACATCCCACCTAGGCGGCGCTCCGACGTTTGCTGGGAATCGGACCCCACGCACGTGATTCTTATCAACAAAAGCAGTTCGAGTTGCGGTCGCTGGGCGTTGGCCTTGTTAGTACGCGTTGTTTAAACCTTTGGCGGCTGTGCCCCCAAGCGATGTGTTCTGTTTTTCTTTGCTTTTGTGGCTCTTTGTACTATTTTTAGGTTAAAAAAAACAAAAAACGGGTCCTAAGAAAGAGTTATTTGCAAAGAATCATCGGGATAACGAACTAGTTAACCGTGTTATCGATAGTGTTGGCGATAACTTGCTAAACCCCTTTTGGAAACATTAAGGAAACGCCAACAGCAGACCACGTTAGACAGATTTTTTAAAAAAGAGATAGCCAGCCTGGGTCTAAGGGAAAAAAAGTCAAAGAAGAGGAAAACCCCCCTGAAAAGCAGCTACCGGTTGATTTTATGCAAAGGTCTCCACACCCGTGTCCACAGATCCAGATCCTCTTCAGTCTCAAGGTACGGACTTTACCGTAGTTGCTACAAACTTAATGTTGGGTTTCTTACTTAAAGGATATTATTTAACTCGGAACGTATTTTCTTTGAAGTGTCTGCGTCATTGGTTTGCATAAAAAGGCAAGGTCAGGGTCAAAATGTGGTGGTTGAGAACGGGTTCATTTGTTCTTGGTCATTTCTAATGAGGAAAATCGATTTGGAACGAGACTGCATGGCATCTCAGCGCTCCTTCTAGAAGGGGTTGGGGTGGAGGCCCGGGGTTCTACTGTGCGTCCTCTCCATTGGAGGGTACATAAACAAACATCACTACCAGAGTCAGTTTTGACATGCCTGGGTTTATTCCAGATAAAGCTTGAAAGCACGTCTGTGGTCCGTGGGTACATGCAGATGAGCTCTCTGGGTAATGGACTTGTTTTAGTCTCAGTTGGATGCGTTGGAAAATAAGGGGCCAACCCAAACCATGGCTTTCTAGCAGAACTAGCCAGAGAGGCCAGTTCAGAAGGCTTTGTTGACTGTGTTTGGGGACCCCAAAGGGTTCGTAGTCATAGGTATTCTCCGAGGAGACAGGACAATCCCGGGGAGGAACGAGGAATCACTTGTAGGGGGATTAAAATCTTCACTGGGGAGAAAACAGCTTGGAATGCTTCACCGGGGAAGTTTTTCCAGATTGACAAAGCACCTGCTTGTTCTCTGAGAGTAGTGAGGACTGCCCTACAACCATTTCCGTGGAAACCCAGACTTCATCCACCCCCTGCCACTCTGGTCCTGCTCCTCGGACTTGTTTTTACTCCCCAAACTCAGAGAACACGGAACAGAATCATGACTTGTGTCCCTGGAAGATGCCCAGACTGACACCTTGACACGGTGTAAATCAAAGAGGATGGGATTCTTTAGGGAAGGATTGGAGAGAAAGAAACATTTGCCTGCACAAGTGTGTAGCCCTAGATGGAGGACATGTTGAGGAACAATAGCTTCGCAGTTTGCTATTTTTTAAATAAAGATTTCTATGATTTTGTAGCAACAGTCTTTTCCTTCTTTTATACACTGAAAATACATCAATGTAATACTTTTTTGCTTTAAATGTCAGATATAATTTAGAAAACCCAAAAGAAAAAGGAAAGCCTGTTATGTATTTTTTTTCATATATGTTCTCTTCCTCTTGTTCCTCCTCCTCTGGGCTCCAAGATTTTTTCCTTCATCGTTTCCCTTCTGTGCCAATAACTTTTTAAAAAAGTTTTGTTGGCATGTAGCTCACAAATCATACAATTCAATAGTTCAGACAGATTAAGAAAAGGTGTACAATCGTCACCACAATCAGTCCTAGAACATTTTCTTTGTTCTTGTATCTGTCCTTATTAGCTCCCCACCCCCAGAACGCCCTCCATGCCCCAAGCAACAACATAAAAACAGTTACTGTCTTGATGGGTTTACCTATCTGGATTTCATATGCAGCAAAACATTACAAAAGAAAAACAACAGACAAACTAAGAACCATGACAAAATGAAACAGAGAAAAACCACAGTCAAAAAGGCAGTAGAAAATGTTAAAAACTAGAACAAACTTAAAGTGAGTCCAAAGGGAGATCAAATGATGAGGTATTACATTGTAGCCTAACTGCATCTGCAAACATCCACTTTCCAATGCCCTCTACACGGTATCAAGGCTGGTCTCTCTTTCCTACTTTATGGTCAGAGGGAATTCTTCTGAGGCTTAAACTACAGGCATTTCTCCTTCATTTAAAAAAAAACGACAACTTTTAAATGGCTCAAAGGGGAGATCAGACCATGTGCAACTGCATTCCGTCTGCCACAATGGACTTTACAGAGCTCTGTCTGAGAACAAGGCACTTCAGATCCCTCAACAATGGTCAGAGGGGATTTGTTTTTCTTTCCTTGAGAATCCCTTTGATTCGCCTTCATTCCTGGCCTACATTGACCCTTGGCATGGAGGAGTGAGGCTTGTTACCACTGGGCGGTGCTAGCAAAGTCCTGGCTTTCCGCTGGGACTTTCCTGATGCCACCCCAGTGATGGGGAGAAACTTAGGTGTGAGATCAACCCACTGTCATCCAGTCCATTCTGACTCGCAAAGACCCTCCTCTTTACAGGAGCAAAGAAACTCATCTTTCTCTCCTGGAGTGGCAGGTGGGTTTGAACGGTTAGCTTCAGTTAGTTAATCCAACACTTACCTGATGGCACTGCTGGGTCTCTACGTCGTTACACAGAGACAAGAGCGGAAGTCCAGGCTCCCGTTGTAGCTTTGACTTCAGGTGGCTTTGCTTTCTCCGTGGTATTTGTCTTGGGTAGGTGGTTTTTTGCACCAGTTTTCTGTCTTGGTAGACTGTCACCTTATAGGTCCTTTGTTTAAAAGAGGGGACCTTTAGCGGGACTTTTTCTGCCTGCTCTTCAAAAATCTGCCGTCTTGAATGGCTAGCTTTTCCAACCTCCAACTCAGGTGAAAATCAGAAGGAACTCACCCTATCTTGGGTCTTCTAGTCCTGAGCCGCCTTCTCCCCAGCTTCCAGAGTCTGTTTATGTTTGTGTAATGTATAATGTGCAGGATTTTCAGCTGCCTTCATAAAGTGTCTGCTTTTGGTGGGACAGTCCTGATTTTAAACAATTTTCTCTGTGTCCTGCGGTGTTTTAAAAAAGTCCCAATTTTTGGAAAGAATGCATGATGGGGGTGGGGGGGGAGAGGGGGAAAGAATGCATGACAAACTAGGAAACGGCAAGTGAATGGGAAGGGAATATACCCTTTACCCTTCCCACCTTCTGTCAATGGTGTCCCGCTTTACCAATGTTAAAATCTGGTCACTTTACCTTAGCAGAGCTCTGGGGGAAGTGTGCCTACCCTGTATGGACCCAGGACATGCAAACTTGAGGTGTTTCCCAGTCCCATCAATCACGTAGAATCGGGGGTCCTTTTCAAACTTACATCCTTCAGTTCTGGGGAATGATCTTGACTTCTTTAACTATTCCCCACCCCCACCCCACCTCTCTCTGCTTAGGAATTCTATTACTTAGGAGTTCATTCTTCAGGACTGGTCTTCTACAATGTTTTTTGTGGTTATTTTTTCTTTCCTGCGTGTTTCTTTCTATCCAAGGATTTTAGAAAAGAGTTACCACAGCAGGCTTGAGACAACTGTCCTTGGAGGGGTCTGCTGGCCAGATTGACCTTTGTCTAGCATCTGGGAACCTGCATTCGAGGCGGGTTCCAACCCTTCCCCAATAAGAATAACTCACGGTGCCTAACCTGGTTATGTCAAAAGTATGGATCATGAGAAACACCGCATGACAGGTAGGGTTAGTGTGCCAACAGGAACACGTGGAATCAATAAAGGGAGGACGAGGAGATAAATGGCAGCAAGGCCTGCTTCCCCCCCCCCCCCCCTTGCTCTCTGGTGAGCAGGCCAGTGTGGGGCTGTTTTAGCTAGTTCTGTGCCTCAACTAGTGAGTTCACTCCCTGCGGGACAGCCAACCCTGGATTATGTTGCTGGAGCTTGAGGTCCCTTCAAGACCTGCTTCGCCACATTGCTGGTGTGTCCATCACTTGAGCTTGAGGCTGGCGGATCCTGTTGTCTTACATTGTTTGAGTACAATGTCCCATCTGGGCCTGCTTCACTAAGCTCCTGAGATGCTGACTGTTGGTGACCCGCCCTGTGTGTGCTTCCTGCAGGACTGCCTGCATTGCTCTAGGAAAGACTGTTGTCTGCTTCCTTGATCTTGAACCCACCAACGTCCCACGTGAGTTGAAGGGCTCCCAGTATATTAACTGCTTCATGGAAGTTGAACTGAGCCTTCTGTACGGCTGTGTGGTCTAACTAACTATTATATTCCTTTGTACTGGATAAAGTTATCCATTTATGTACAATCATAAGTGTCCTGGTTTTGTTTCTCTAGAGAACCCTGCCGGCACAGTTGGTACCAGAGTGGTTCTAGCGAAACAAGATCATAAATGTGGGCTTCTCAGATTGGCTCTTCAGCCTGATTAGGGGTAGCAGAACTGCTAATGTTATCTCTACCCCTGAAGACCTGGGTAAGTCTGCCACTCTTACTAGAGTGGGTGCTGTTAACCCAGGACGTGATGTCACAAAGCTAATATCCACGGTGTCACCACCAATAGATGGAGTGCTGGAGAGAGGAGAAGGCCTGGGAGATTGTGTGCTTGATATTTTCCAGCAGTTTTGTCAGGATAAGCCCTCTAGGGAAGCTGCTTGGTCCTCCTTATTATAGGAAATGTGATCAAAGATAGGGATAATCTCAGAACCTACGAAGCACATCTCAAGTGCCGAGTAACAGACCTAAAAGCCTCTGCGTGTGCTACAGAGGAGATTCTCCCCTCCTCTAGACACAGAGCCGACTTCGTCGAAAACCAAACCCAGAGTCTCATCATAGGAGTAGCTGAAGCACAGCTGAATTGCGGGTCGAGAGCCGTGTCTGATATTAAAGCCAGGGCATTAATCAGAAAGAATCGGGACCCTGAAACATAGGACGGGAACATAGGGGCTGATGATCCAGAAGAGAAGGATATTGAGCCCCTAGAGTCCATGGAACTACCCCAGTTAAGAGATCCCCCTTCCCGCCTGAGGGGATTAATCCACCATCAGTAAAACAGCACACACCTGAGCAGATTAACTAACCTATTCAAGCTGACATGCCACCGGGGGGTGGGGGGGGGTGGGCATCAGGATCCTTGCCTGGGGGAGATGCCTTACAACAGGCGTCCTCAGACTACCGCCCGCGGGCCACATGCGGCCCACCGAGGACATTTATCCGGCCACCGGGTGTTTTTGCTGCCGCTGTCTGTTCTGCTTAGCAGCCGACTTATCCTGGGCCTGCAGTGAATTTGTTCATAGCGTTTTTTTTTTTTTAAACTATAGTCCGGCCCTCCAACTGGCCCCGTTTAAAAACTTTGAAGACCCCTGCCTTACACGATATGGCTGAGAGACTCCTGGAAACATCTATTATTCCCTCTAGATCCGGAACTGGAATCCAGTCACAGAAAGTTCCTAAAGGTGAGGTTCAGATGATGACTCAGGAAGAAGTACGCGCCATACTCATAAAGACCTGCTGGCGTTGTCTAATACGTACAAGCAGAAGCCTGGGAATATCCCTGGGAATGGTTACCGAGGGTGTGCGCTACTGGTGCAAGGAATGTCACATGAGAACAGTCTGAGTTTCTGGATATGGGGCCCCTGAGCACAGATTCTTCCTCCAGGGTCTCAGCCAGAGAGGCTCTAGTTACTTGTTTGTTTGGTTCACTGAAGCATGGGCTGCCAGATGGCTGAGATTAGACCAACTTGAGGTACCTGACCTACCTTGGTACACTGTCGAAAAAGGCATCCAAGAGCTTAGGGAAATTGGTATGTTTGGAATGGATCTATCAGGATACTCCCCATTGACCCGAGGATATCTCTTTCCCTATAGCCATAAGGAAAACAATTATGACATGGGGCCTAGTACCTCTGAAGACTCGTGTAATTGCTATGTTATGTAGCCCAGGATTAACAGTGGGAACTGACCTAAGTGAACGCTGACATTTGCCTACAATGGGGCTCATTGGGTGCCATGAGGGTAGAGGCAGGTGTCAGCACTGAATCAACAGATGTGGTTATTGTAATGGACAGCAAGGTTTCCATAGTACTCAAAGAAACCTGTTTCATGTGGACTTATGTCACTGGCTACTTAGCCACAAAGTCCCAATAAACACCTTGGGCCATTTCAGGGAGGTTATCTAATTATTGGTATACAATTGTTTGTGTTTCTCTTAGAATCTTCTATTTCTTTGTGATTGACAGAAATCGCTGCAGTTTTATTATTCTAACATTCCTCTATTTTTTTTCCTCATCAACCTAGGTAAAGGTTAGTGTGTCTCATCGATTGGATCTTTTCAAAGAAGCAAGTTCTGGTTTGGTTGGGTTTTCTGTGGTTGCTTTTCTAATGGTAAATGCGAGGGGAGGTGGTTTACGTTTCTGATCATCAGCTTTGTATTCAGCAGTTTCCATTCCTAAGGAGCACCCTGAGAAGTTTACATGTCCCCCAACCCCTGATCACCCTCCTCCCTCCCGTGGGCTATGATCCTCCATTCTGCCACTGTGCTGACTCCCAGTCACTTATTTCTCTCCCTCTGCCCTCCAGTCCGTGCAGACCCCCGACACCAGCTTCCTGGCATAGGAAGGAAGGTCTTTCTCTTGGTTTGATACATGTTGTCCATTTTAATAGTGGTCTCTGACAGTGACTGAGGGGTTTCACTCAGTCAGCCTGATGTCCTCCGGGTGTGGGCAACTGAGAGCTGGGAAGGCCTCAGTTTAAGACGCCCGGGAGGCCAGGGTGCTGGGTGGAGAGAGGCCTTCATGCTTGTGAGTGAGAGGTGGTCCCCCGCACATCCTCATACTGAAGAGGAGTCCCCCACAATATCCTCCCAGAGTAGTGCTACCTGAAAGTCACCTCCTATACGCACACAGCTGATTGCTATCTGGCTGGCTGCTTTATCTATTACCTCTCCCTGCTCAGGACAGGCACTCCCCCTTACCTGCCCCAGCACTGGCATGGGTGACTCCCCCAGGGAACTCAGGCACCTCAGGGTGAAGGTCCCTTTAGATCTCTTGAGAATTGGAAAAGTACCTCGGTCCTTGGCCCCGCGCAAAAAAGGAATGTAAGCCGGAACCTGGTTTGCGATCCAAACAAGTTTTGTGAAAATTGAAATAAGTTTCAGGTTTATTTTGACAAGTAGGAAACCCCTCACCCCAGTCTGCAAGCAGGGAAGCTGCTGAGAGAGATGCGGGCGGCTCAGGGCCGCATCCTGGTGTCCTATATAGTAGGGCATCCACTGGGAAAAAAGCTCCTTCCAGCTATCCACTTAGCAGTTTGCAATCCTCCCGCGGGGGAGGCGTGGCTTACGACCCCATTGGCTGAACGGCGTTCACCTGGCCCAGGTGAACCAATCTAATTGTAGCATTGCTGGCTGGAAACCTGGATCTCCCAGCATGGGCAGTGGATGCCGTCGCGTATCTTGACCTCTAACGGATGCCCCTTTGCTGCCCTAGCTGGCTACCTATCAGTAGTGCCTACTTAGGAATGCATTCTCTCTCTCCCCTCCTGAGGCCCGCTTCCTGATACTGCAGAGATGAGCAGCCCGCAACTTCCATCCGCCTCTTCATTTCTTCCCTTCAATGACACAGCCGTGCCTTAGGACCGACCCAGCCAGATGTGGGCTGGATTCCCCCCTCCGGATCCATCCATGTCACCAGCCATTGTCTGGTTTCATCTTTGTCCTTTGGTGAGGTCTAACGTTGCATTGTGTGTGTGTGTGTGTGTGTGTGTGTGTGTACACCAAGGTTTCTTTATCCCTCCTACTGAGGGGCATTCAGGTTGTCTCTGTCTTGTTGTGAACAGTGCCGTACTGAACATGGGTGTGCATATGTGTGTTGGCGTGATGGCTCTTAGAGCGTGCGTACCTGTACCTAGCAGAAAATTCATGCTGGATCTTAGGGAATTACTATTCCCGGTTGTTTCGGGCGGTGTCGTATCGCTTCCCACAGTGGTTGTGTATATTTACAGTCCAACAGTGTGGGAGGGTTCCAGGCCCTCTGCAGTCGCTCCAGGATTTGTTGTGTTCTGCCTCCTCGAACTTGGCCGCCAAGGTCAGTACAAGGTGAAGTGTCCTCGTTGCTTTGATTTGCGTCTCCAGGATGGCTGGTAGCCTGTGAGCATTTCTGCAGATGCTTCTTGGCCACTTGGTTGTCATTTCTGGTGAACTGCCTGTTCCTATCCCATGCCCACTTTTTAAGTTGGGTGACTCACGGTGACAGGACTCACACCAGTCCAGCAGAAGCAGTACCTGTCACTTTTGGTTGCCTTTGGTCAAGCGGTTGTTAAATGTCACTTGTAATCAGGCTTCTCTCTAAGGTGGGTGGCTGGGCAGCCCCCGAAGACGGAAATCACAAATTTACATTCCTTACTCTTTCAAGGGTCCATCTATGCAGCTGTGTATTCTAAGCACCCCTAGTAATGTTCTGTCCACGAGTATGGAAAATTAGAATGATGCTTGTAGTCTTTATTCATAATCTCATAAAACTCATTATACTTTTTTGCTTTTTGGGCATCACTGCCCTCTGGTGGTGGGAGTCGGAGGCCCAGTCTTTGCTCCTGTGGAGCTGGAATTGAACCACCATCCCAGTGGGCTACAGTCCCGCGCACAACCACTACGCCACCGGGGCTCAGCCCCTCATTATACTTTTGAAGAAATAGGGAGGAGGAAAAGAGGGAGAAGAAAGAAAAATGCTGTAAACAAGGAAGATTAAAAAGGCATTAAGAAACCAAAGAAAGGGGAATCAGAAATGCAGGATAAAAACCAAGGGTAGGGAAAAAAAGAAAAACCAAACAAATGTGAAGACTTGCGGGGGGGTAGGCGGAGCATGCAGTGTGGATGGGCACCCCCTGCCACCCGCAGAACTCATGGGATGGGGTGGAGGGGGTAGGACGCTGGTCTTTGAGGGTGTTCCTATCAACCTGTGTTGCCTGCAGTCAAGACACCTGATCTGAAAGTGGAGCTGTCTCAGACGCTGAGTTCCAGGCACTTGTACACAAAAGAATGCTTTCAGGACACCCACTCGGGGTCGGGAAGGGCAGCTGAGGGCCAGAAAGGCCACATCAGAGGCTTGGGGCCACTGCCTTGGCCTTCTCTGAGTCATCGGAAATGCTGTCTGCCGGGAACCAACGTGATGGGTGCCCGTGAGGGACGAGGAGGTGGAACCGGAAGCATTGCACTCTGTTCACGCAGGAGATTGTGGCAGTTACATAGTTTTACCTCGACTTGACCAATAAAGTGTAGGGGTGGAGTCTAGCCTGCCCATCAGGTCACAGCCTGATGGTGCCTCCTTGTGGACATGGCCTCCTCATAAAGAGGCTTCTGGGGAACGCCCTGCCCTGCCTGTCCCTTCCTGTGGAAGGTTGAAGAGCCGCTGCACTGGGAAATATCAGAGCCTTGTGATACTGTCCCCATCACTGAATCCATAAGACTTTGTACCCACCAGCCTGTGATATTCTTGCTGTGTTTTGTCTGGGTGGTCTAGAGAAACAAATTTATGAACATGCACATGGATATAAGGGAAAGTTTTATATACAAGAGGAATGGAACATTGAGAAAGCATCCGGGGCTGAGCCCCGGTGGTGTAAGTGGTTGAGTGCGGGACTGTGGCCCGCGGGCTTGGCGGTTCAAATCCAATGGTGGCTTTCAGGAGTGGCACTGGGTAGCTCCTGGCCACTAGAGGGCTGTGATGCCCCCCCACCCCCCCAAAAAAAGAGAGAGAAAGCATCCCAGCCCAGTCCAGTCCAAGGTCATAAGTCTGATATTAACCCATATGTCCAATATCAGTGTATAAAATCTCCTTCTGACTCACGAAGTCACAGGTCAGTGGGTGCAGAATCCTGGCACTGGCAGGGGTCTCCCCATGGCTCCTCGTTTCCAGGGCGCAGGGTCCATCAGCAGTATCCATTGGTGATAGAAACATCTCAGCGCTGGCAGGGGTCTCTCTGTGACTTTTCCAGCTTCAGAGGTCCCATTCCATCAGGGTAAGGCTGTGTGGCTTCTCCTCCGGCCCTTCCTGTTCCTCAGACACTGCCATCTTGTCTGTCAGTCATTCTCAACAACTGGGAAGATGGTCTCTCATCTCCACGAGGGAAATACCGCGAGACTTCCCAGTATTCTCAGTAGAAAGCCATGCGCACACAGACTTCATTGGCTACTCATTGGCTATCTCCAGATTGACAGGTTAGACCCCACCACTGCATCCCAATCATGACATTGACATCAAGTACATGACCGCCACAAGGTGGCTTTTCCCCTGGTGTTTTTTTTTTTTTAAGCTTACCTCAGTGGACTCAGGTTATGTGGACTCAGGTTATATTTGTCCTTTTGTGCTTCATTTACTTCACTTAGCACAGTTTCTTTCAACTCTTCCCAGGCGACGATGTGCTTCATGTGACCACCACAGTTTTTAGGGTCGTGTAGTACTCCATTGTATGGGGATACTGGAGGTTTTCGACCCATTCATCGGTGGGTGGAAATTTAGGCTGTTTCCAATTCTTTGCAATTGTGAACTGCGCTGTGATGAATATTGGGGCACAGATGTGTGGTCGTTGTCTGTTTCTTACTTCTTCTGGGTATATGTCCAGAAGGGGGTTGCTGGGTCATAGGGTATGTTTTAAGTATTGCCAAATCGATTTCCATAGTGGCTGCACATACCTACAGGTCCACCGGAGAGCGCCTAGCTCACCACAGCCCCTCCAACACCTGTTGCTTTCTGGTTTTCTTTTTAATTAGGCTATCTCTGAGGGTGTTAGGTGGCGTCTGATAGTTGTTTTAATTTGCATCTCCTTTATGACTAATGATCAGGAACATTTTGTCATTTGTTGGCCATTTGGATTTCCACCCTTGTGAAACTTCTGTTCAGGTCTTTTGCCCATCTCAATAGGTCTGCTTGTTTGTTTATGTGTTTTCCTTATCGAAGGCTACCAGATTATTGTAGATTTTAGTACTAAGGCCTTTGATGTATCATTGCTAAAGTTGTTTTCCTAGTCTGTGGGTTCCTTTATTACTCTTTTGGGAGGTCTTTTGATATACACAGGTGTTTTATCTTCAGCATATCTCACTTGTCAATTTGTGCCTCCTCTGTGTTTATATGCTTCCCTGTTTCTGATAGCCCGTGTATCCCCTGTGCCACAGTTCTCAGGTTGGTCCCAATACCCTCATTGATGGCCCTAAAAGTTTGGGGTTTTACCTTGAGGTCTGTGATCCACCTTGAGTTTATTCTTGTGCATGGAGTGAGGTAAGGGTTTTGCTTCGTTTTTCTGCAGGTAGAAATTCATTTTTTTCCCCCAGCACCACTTGTTGAAGAGGGCACCTGCTTCCCAGATGGATATTTGTGGGGCCCTTATCAAAGACCACTTGTCTGTATGCTGATGATTTCATTTCTGGGTTTTCAGTTCCTTTCCATTGGACTGAATACCCATCATTCTACCAGCCCCATGCTGTTTTGACCACTGCAGCTGTCGAGGAGATGCTAAAGTCAGGTAAAGCAAGCCCTCCAACCCGAAGTCTTCTTAATAGAAGGTTCCTGGGCAGAGACATAGCCCCAGACACTTCCACATTGTGCCAATGGACGCCTTTTTTTAAACCACACCATACCATCAGCAGTGAAGCAGAGTGTCTTCGCCCAATTACAAGAAGCAGTGGAAGTTACTCTTAGAACTGCTCTGGTCTATACATTACTTAAATAGGCCAAGGACGAGAAGGAAGAGTTCATCCTACAGCCTCCATAAGCAGCAGCATCTCCGCTGAAACTCCAAATCTGGGCCCATCAAGTAAGAAAAAAGACAAACAAGAAGAACTTTCAAAAGACCAGAAACGTAACCTTGCAGAGAAAACAGATCACATACGAGTTGTATGAGCCCCCAATAAAATGATTTAAAACAACAGCAGATCACAAAGGAGCACTTCCTGGAGGATGCACCTGGGAGGGGGGTGGGGTGCCTGAAACCAAATGAACAACATTTGGAATCTGAGAGGCGGAGGAAGCATCCTATTGGGGAAAAAAAAAGTCAAGCAAGTTCAGACTCTTCCATTACCCTTCTGGTGTGGAGGTGGCTTTTTCTGAAACACAATTTTTTTTGGTATGTTTCATGCATTAAAAATGTAAGCTTGGGGGCTGAGCCCCGGTGGCGTAGTGGTTGTGCGTGGGACTGTGGCCCATTGGGATGGAGGTTCAATTCCAGCTCCACGGAGCAAAGGCCGAGCCTCCTACTCCCACCACCTGAGGGCAGTGATGCCCAAAAAAAAAAAAAAAGCTTGGGGGAAAAAAATGTAAGCTTGGGCTCAGCCCTGGTGACGTAGTGGTTGAGCGCGGGACCGCAGCCACTGACTTGGCAGTTCAAATCCAGCAGCAGCTTTCCAGGAGCAAGGCTGGGCCTCCCACTCCCACCAGAGGGCAGTGATCCCCCCCCCCCCCAAAATGTAAGCTAACTGTTCAAGAAGATATCTGTCTGTAGAAAGTTATCTTCACCCACTTGTCTTAATAAAACATAAAATTCCTCTGGCTTATAGCACTTGACCAAGCCTTATCACTGGACCAACACGGGGACTAGTAAATAATCCCCATGTTGATTTACGACATGATTCTAGTGGACGTGATAAAGGGGTGTGGAAGATCTCTTCAGACACTCACCCCACTGGAACAAAATATGGAGTGAACTAGGCAGCAGCTTCCATCTTATGAGGCTTCTCATCTTAAATAACCTTCTCTTTCTTCTCTAACTGACTGAAGCATGAATTGCTTCAAAGAAATTTACCCGTTATTTGGACTTTACATGCAACACTCTTTGTAGCTCCTTTTTATTTTTCGAAGGTGAATTCCTTCTCTTTGACAATTGAATATCTGTGTATCCCATTCTTGTGATTTCTGTCCAGACCCTTAATGATGAAAGCTTTTCCTGTTTGTGGAATAAGGAGAATGTTTAAAACCAAAACAGAAATCCACTAACTACTTTGGAAAGCACTTTGGGGGTGGGGGGGGCAATCATGCCCTCTGGTGGTTGTGGGAGCTACCCAGCACTGCTCCTGAGAGCCGCCGCTGGATTTGAACCGCCAAGCCTGCGGGCCGCAGTCCCGCACTCAACCACTTAGGCCACCGGGGATCAGCCCTGGAAAGCACTTTCAGTGGACGTACTGACTCTTAATTGGAAACTCATGCCTGACAGAGTAAAAGCTGCCTTAATATTTAATTTTTTATTGTTAGAATGTTTTTAGTAAATTCCTATTTATCTGCTCATGTGTTTTTAGTTGTTTGATAAGTGAAGTCTTCTATGTGGTCTAATATAAGACATTCAAGTTTTGTTTCTTTCTGGAGGGTCTTTTCCAGTAAATAATTTCTGAGCCTTGAAGGTCTTTGTCAAAATAGACATAAAGGCTTGCAAATGTTGACCAATAGTAAATGTTTGAAGTTTTGAAATCGTGCATTAAAGAAACTATTGATGTAGTGGGTTTTGACATCGCAGGAAAAGTCATTAATATTTATGTGCAATTTACAGGGATTCTAAATTATACCTCCCAGCATTAAAGATACCTAGAATTAACTGCTGTGTATCAGGAAAGGTAAAAATGTTAGTTTCTCTAATTATACCCGTGAGGTTCGATTTGGACTTTAAAAATGTTCTGGAGATGTCACCTTAGCATAGCAATAGATTTTTTAATTTGTTTTGAATGGCATTTTCTGGGTTAACATAGCTCCACTTAAATCTTTTGGATTATAAAATGAGTGCAATTACAAGGAAGGAATTTAATCTCATTTGCAAAAGCTGTACCACATTTTATTTCTCGAATTTAAGGGGATAGGCCCCCTTAAAATGCCAGAAGTTATGTGATTTCAGGTCCATTGTGTGAATTTGCTTGCTTTCTTGGTCTGTGATTTTAAAGAAATCAGAACTGCTGGATCTGCTCGTGAAGCTTCTGCAGTGGCTCAGGCACGGGGTGCCTCATTGATGACAGAGGAGGCTCGTTAAATGCAACGAATTGTTTTTACTTTTTTATGTGAAGTGAGCACATTTCTGGGGGGGGGGGTGTTGGTAGAGGTGCCCGCCATGACCTTACATGAAACACTTGAACACTGTCATCAGTATCGCCATCATCCATTGTCACACTCCCAGTGTATTTTCTCATTGTCTGATTCCCTAAAAATGCATGGAATGACAATAAGCAATAAAATTTGAAGTGCACACTGAGAAAAAGAAAAGAAAAAAGAATTCTTTCCGGTCCAGTAGCTGGAGGCAGATGGCTACGGAAGAAGTTCCCACCATCCAGTGTTTTCTGGTAGTCTGCAGAGGGCTCGCTTATCACTCTCGATGGCACTGCCAACACTCAATCTAGGAGCTCGTGGCTTCAGCCTCAGGGCAGCCCAGGGCCTGTGTGGGAGGACCTGGGGTGGTGGTGCCGCCAGTCATCGCGTGGGTGCGGGTAGAGATGGCCGCACTTCTGGTTGCCTCTGATGCCTATGTTGTAAGGTGTCTTCTGTGTAGCACGTCTGCTAATTTGCCCTCTGGTGGGAAGCTGGTCATTTTTCTCCCCCCTTTCTCTCCTTTCATGTAGACAGTTAACAGCAATAAAGTTCCCTCTGTGTTCTATTTGCATCCCGTAAGTTTGGGTATATTGTGGTGGTTTCATGTTCACTTCTCTCAGGAATAGTCTCTTTTCCTATGTGGTTTGTTTGCAAACTGTGGTGGCTTTCATGCTGCTGTGATGTCAGAGGCGAGGGCACCGCTATTTCAGACCGCAGCAGCGGCGCCCTAAGAGAACAAGTCTCACTGAGGCTTCTAGACCATGAACAGACAACGACAAGCAAGGCATAGACGATCTACTTCTGAAGGATTATCCACTGGCAACTGTGGCGGTCATGTGCTTGATGTCAATTTCATGATTGGAAGTCTAGGGGTAGAGTCTAGCCTTAATCTGGAGCTAGCCATTGAGTAGCCAATGAGGCCTTTGTGGGGGCATGGCTTTCTCCCGAGGCTTCTGGGAAATCTCACGATATTTCCCTCGTGGACATGAAAGGCCATTTCCCCAGTTATTGGGAGTCTGTCTCTAAGACGATGAATGACTGACAAGACAAGATGGCAGCGTCCCTGGAGCTGGAGGAGCCGGAGGAGAAGCCACATGGTCTTACCCTGATGGAACCAGACCTCTAAAGCTGGAGAGGCCACATGGAAACTCCTGCCAGCGCTGCTGAGTTGCATGTAACACCACTGAATGCTGTTGATGGACCCTGAGCCCTGGAAGCGAGGAGCCCTGGGGAGACCCCGGCCCCACTGGCCTGTGACTTTGTGAGTCGGAAGGAGACGTTATAGACCAGTTTCGGGCATATGAGCTAATATTGGACTTACAACTTTGAACTGGACTAGGTTGAGATGAGTTCTCAATGTCCCATTCCTCTTGTATATAAACCTTACCCTTATATCCGTATGCGTGTCTATGAATTTGTTTCTCTAGTCTACCCAGACTAACACAGCAACCTTCTGAATAGCAGCAAAATATTGTCTGGTACAGTACCAGACGATTAGCCCCTCAGGCCCCGAAATGACAACAAAGAAAAATCGGTCTCTTCAAAGCAGAGTGAACCATCCCGACACGAATAAAGTTTTCAGAATCTTCATAGGCTGATGGGGCACAACTCAAAATAAGAAACAACTACAAGTACTAATTGATATTCAAAACCTGGAATGCATGAAGTATGAAGATTCATATTTCTGGAAATTAAAAGTCATCAAAAATGAAATAAGATGTAGGGCTGAGCCCCGGTTGCGTAGTGGTTGTGCGTGGGACTTCGGCCCACTGGGCTGGAGGTTCAAGTCCAGCAGCAAGGTTGGACCTCCTACTCCCACCACCAGAGGGCAGTGATGCCCCAAAGACCAAAAGCAATAAAATAAAATAAAATAAATTTTAAAAAACGAAATAAGATGTATAAAGACTGATATCCGGGCAGGTCCCCGGTGGCGTAGTGGTTGAGTGCAGGACTGCGGCCCACTGGCTTGGTGGTTCAAATCCAGCAGCAGCTCCCCAGGAGCAAGGCTGGGCGTCCTGCTCCCACCAGAGGGCAGTGATGCCAGGAAAAAAAAAGACTAATATCCTAGGTGTTAAGGAGCTGAAATGGACTGGTACTGGCCATTTTGCACCAGACAATCCTATGGTGAACTATGTCAGGAATGACAAATTCAAGAGAAATGACATTGAAATCATTAGCAACAAGTACATTTTAAGGTCACTCTGCAAATACAAAGCTGAATGTGTCTGGAAAATCTCTATACACCTACAGGAAAGTCCAACTAATACAACTCTTATTCACATTTACAGATCAAATCATTCAAGTTAGTGATGAATAAATTGGAAAATCCTACCACCTTTAGACTGAAATCGATCAAACTGACAATCAAGGTGCAGTAGTCATTTTTGGCAACTGGAATACCAAGGTTGGAAGCAGAGTGGAAGCAATTGTAGCTGACAAACGTAGTCTTGATTAGCGATACAAGGTTGGAGATTGCATGACTGTGATTTTGCAAGGCCATGTGTTTCTTCATTGGATTTTTTTTCCCCCCAACAAAATACCCAGGAAACAAATTGCCTACAATCGTGTGAAGTGAACAGGAATCCTTGGGGCCTAGTGGTTATTAATTGGGCTGCTAACCACAAGGGCAGCAGGTCAAAAACACTAGCCACTCCACAAGAGAAAGGGGAGGCTTTCTATGCACATGAAGAATAGAAGCACACGGGCAGTTCAGCCCTGTCTTTATAGGGTGGCAGTAACGTTGGAATCAGTTTGGTGGCCATGAGTGTGGTGCGAAGAGATGATGAAGAAACTCTGAATCTGCGGCCTGAAAGAGACCAGGGATGACTGTGGAACAGACCATCAGTTGCTCATGTGCAAGTTCACGTTGAAGTTGAAGAAAATCAAGTCAAGCTCATGAGAGCTCAGATAAGATCTCGAGTGTATCCCACTCAAGCTTTTCAAGAAAAGGTAGGAGGGGTTGAACAGATTAGCTATGAGATGACATGAAGAACACCACATATAAAGAAAGTCAAAGTCATTAAAAACGCAAGAAAGAAAGCAGGATCAGAGTAGATATTACGAGTAACTCTGAAACTTGCTCTTGAACATAGAGTGGCTACAGGGAATAGAAGCAATGATGAATCAAGATAACTAAACAGAAAATTGATTTTTATCACAATATATTTATTCAGATTGAGTATAAGCTCAATGAGGGTGGGCTTTTTTAAAAAAATCATTTTACTGGGGGCTCATATAACTTAACCACAATCTATATATCTATTGTGTCAAGTACATGTGTACATTTGTTTCCATCATCATTCTCAAAACATTTGCTTTCTACTTGAGTCCTTGCTAGAAATTAGCTCGTTTTCTCCCTCCCTCCCAAACCCTTGATAATTTATAAATTATTTTTTTCATGTCTGACACTGACCTATGTCTCCCTTCACCCACTTTTCTCTTGTCCACCCCCCAGGGAGGGGGTTATAGGTAGATCATTGTGATTGGTTCCCCCCTTTTCTCCCCCACCTTACCTGTACCCTCCTGTTATTGCTCCTCTCATTATGGTCCTGAGGGGTTTATCTCTCCTGGATTCCCTGTGTTTCCAGCTCTTAACTGTACCAGTGTACATTCTCTGGTCTAGCTGGATGTGTAAGGTAGAATTGGGGTCCTGATAGGCAGGGTTGGGGGTAGGAAGCATGAAAGAACTAGAGGAAAGCTGTATGTTTTATTGGTGCTGCCCTGCACCCTGACCAGCTCGTCTCCTCCCTGTGATCTTTCTGTAAGGGGATGTCCAGTTGCCCACAGGTGGGCTTGGGTCTCCTTTCTGCACGCCCCCTCATCCACAATGTCATGATTTTTGGTTCTTTGATGCCTGGTATCTGATCCCATAGATACCGTGTGATCACACAGGCTAGTGTGCTTCTTCCACCTGGACATTGTTGTTTCTCAGGTAGATGGGCCACTAGTTTGTCTTCAAGTCTTTAAGACTCCCTGACCTTCTGCCTTTTGATAGCCGGGCACCATCAGCTTTTTCCACCATTTTTGCTTATGCCCCCATTTGTCTTCAGCTGTCGTGGTGGGAAGGTGAGCCTCATGGAACGCCAGTTTAATAGAATACAGTGTTCTTGTGTGGAGGGAATACTTGAATAGACGCCCAATGTCCATCGAACAGAAAACTTTTAAATTAATTCATTTTTTTTAAAAGAAAAGAAAAAATTTCAAAGGGCAACTCAAAAAAAATTAAGTATAATAGCGCACCGTACAAATACTTGGAGTTAGAGAGCCAACAAATGTGAAGAAAAAATTTAAGTCTCAAGCTGCAATAGTGAAAGGTTTTATGTGCACCAGATTGAGCGACTTAGGAAGCATGAAGAGAAGATGGAAGGACTCGCAGACTCACTTTACCAAAGGTGTTGTCCTATTTGAAGGGATAATTTTGCTAGATACCATTTTCTCGGTTGGCAGGTTTTTTTCCCCTAGGATTTTATAGACGTCACTCCACTGTTGCCTTGCCTGCACTGTTTCTCTTCAGAAGTGCAAGCTTATTCTCAGTGGGTTTTCTTCTTTGTCACTTGTCATTGTTCCCGAGGTGCTCTCAGGAGTCCGTCCTTTTGTTTAATATGGGAGAGTTTAAACTATGCTATGTTTTTCTTTGGGGGGGTCTATCTGTCGGGGCTTCCATCAGATTCAGGAATAATTATTTTCTCCTCTTTGTGTGAGGGAACGTTTCTTTTACTATTTCCTCAATACAGTAGAACCCTGGGACCAGACCGCATCAGGACTCGATGTCGCTGGGTTTCCACGCAAGACGTGCTGAGGAAATTGTGCATCGGCGCTCAGACGGGCACACCGGAGTCCGACCCGATGCACATGGTTTTGGTTAGGCACAAACAGTTCGTGTCTTGGTCCCTCGGCGTTGGTTGGCATGTTGTTAGTGCGCACTGTTTACACTGCGTGCAGCTGTGTTCCAAGCAATTTGCTGTCATTTCCTTACATTTTGTACCTTTTGGTAATGTCTTCAGGTCAAACACCATGGGTCCCCAAAAAGAGTTTTTGAAAAGAGTCATCGCGATAAGGAACTGGTTAACCGTGTAATCAGTATTGTTGATGAAAATGTAGTAAACCCTTTCAGAAAACAGTTAGGTAATGCCAACAGCACACGGCGTTAGACAGGTTAAAAAAATTTTTTTAAGAGAAAGCCAGCCAGGGCCTAGTGAAAAAAGTCAAAGAAGGGGAAAACTCTGGAAAAACAGCTTCCAGTTGATTTTAAGGAAGGAGATCCCCCTCCCAAACAATGACTCTCTCTCTCTCCACACTTCCTCTCCACATCCATGTCCACAGAGCCAGATCCTCATTCATTTCAAGGTATAGGCCATACTGCAGTGGTAGTGGTTGTGCGCAGGACTGTGGCCCACTGGGATGGAGGTTTAATTCCCACTCACAGGAGCAAAGGCTGGGCCTCCTACTCCCACCACCTGAGGGCAGTGATGCCCCCACCCCAAACCCCCCCACCCCCCAAAAAAACCCACCTTTTTTTAAATGTTGCACTTCTTATTTAAGTTGTATTATTTAACTCTGAACTTATTTATTTTGAAATTCCCATGTAATGCTTTGTCTAAAAAGGCAAGATTAGGGTGAAAACTTGGTGGTTGAGAAGGGATTAATCCATTTCCAGCTATTTCTTATGGGGAAAATTGATTTGGAACCCGACTTCATCGTAGCGCCCCGCTCCTTCCAGGACGCATTGGCACCGAGGTCTGGGGTTCTGCTGTAGATCGTTGTGTTTCTTCTTGCTCTGAGTTCTCAACGAGACGTCATTTGTTCCTCTTGCTAGCATCTCATGTTCTTCTTAGGCATTCTCTGGATTCATTTGCGCTTCTCGTGACTGCTCCTATATTGATGATAGTCTGAAGAATTGCCTTCATGCTCACTTATTCGAGTTCCCTTGTCTTCAATCCTCTTACACTGTTCTTTTACTGTGTTTTATAATTCTGTTATACTTTATCATGTGGAGATGTTTGCAGTAGGGTTTCTAGTTTTTCCATTTTTTTTCCTCCCTTGTTGAAAGAATGGTTATGTGGGGGAATGGTCAACCCCCCCCCCCCCCCCCCCCCCCCCAACGAACTGCAGGATCCATAGACACAATTGTATGGTTAAAATACAGACACAGACACAAACACACAGAGCCTCTAATGTTGGGAATATCTTTCGGGGAAGCAATTGGGGAGAAATCTGAGCATAATCCCACATGGATACACCAATATTTTGAATTACATTTCTGGTCATTCCAAAACCTCTTCATCAGCATTGGCCTTTGGGTCATGGCATCATTCAGTTGTTTGTTCCGGTTTTTCTTGTTTGTTTGGGTTTTTTTTTTTTTAATATACATTGTGATTGGCTGCTGTTTCCAATGGCATGGTGGTGCAGCGATCAGTCGTTGGTGGGCTTCTGGATCATGAGTGGGCAGTTGACTGTGGTGCATAACACAAGGAAGGATGAATAGGAAGCAGAAACAAAAAGGGGAAGGTGGGGAAGAGAAGGAGTGAGAAGGAAGGGTAAAGGGGGAAACAAAATGGGGACATACGAAAGAACCCAAAGACTTAGAAATATAACAAGAATGTATGTCCAGAAATAAGAATAAAAATTATTAGTTAACATTAAAATTTGTTTCAACAGGAAAATATGGGTAAGGGGAAAAAAAGATGGTGGGGACAAAGAAGAAGAGAAACTAGTAAAATATATATTTATATTACATAGATCATGTCTATGGGTATAGATAACTTATGTGTATATAGCTTTGAAACACTGTCAGATACTGAAGCCTTAAAGACTAGCAACAGAGCATTGTTGGAGGTCGTGCCAGGATGAGCCCCGCAGGGCATTCTGAGGAGGAACTACCTTCTCAAAGTTCAGTCAACCAGGATGCCAAGAAGCAGGTAGGAGAAGAGCCTTCCAGATCTTCGTTTTCTGTTGGGTATAACTCAGGGTAAAAAAGAACAGCTGCAAAGATCTAATAATCAGAATTTAGAATGTGCAAAGTATAAACCCAGGGAAATTGGAAGTCATCAAAAATGAAATGGAACACATGAAGCTTGATGTCCTAGGTATTAGTAGCTGAAATGGTCTGGTATTGGCCACTTTGAATCTGAAAATCATATGGCTTACCATGTAGGGAAAGACAACATCGGGAGGACTGACATTGCATTCATGGTCGAAAATGACATTTCAAAATCAGTCTTGAAGTACAGTGCTGTCTGTGACCGGATCATATCGATCAGCCTTCCAGGAAATCCAATTAATTCAACTATTAGTCAAACTCATGCGCCAAAATTGAAGAATTGTACCAACCTCTTCTGTCTGAAAAAGATAAGTGATCAAGATGTATTAGTAGTTATTTGTGACTAGAATGCAAAAGTTGGAAACACAGAAGGATGAACAGTAGTTGGAAGAGGTGACCTTCATGACAGAAACGAAGCTGGAGATCACATGATAGAATTTTGCAAGACCAATGACTCGTGCATAACAAATACTGAGTATACTCAAGTATAAACCAAGATTTTCAGCATGCTTTTTATGCTGAAAAAGCCTCCCCCCCCAGTTTTTTTTTTTTGGTGGTAAAATTAGGTGCCTCAGCTTATACTCGAGGACACAGGTATCCTTTTTTCAATAATACGAAAGGTGAGTATACACCCGAACTTCTCCAGATGAAGACACAGAAATCAAATGGACGACATCTGTGGGAAGACACTGTGGGACGACATCTGTGGGAAGAGATGCTGGAGAAGCTTAAGTTCAGCCGCTACGTGTCCACCAGGGTCCAAATGTGAGCAGAGCATCATTCGCCCATAGGCACCTTCAGGGAGGGGCTCCATATCAGCAGCTAAAACCAGGCCCAGGGATACCTGTGGAGCAGACCGTTCATTGCTGAGATGTATGCTCAGGTTACAGGTCTAGAGAAGTACAAGTTCAGGAGAACCAAAGTATGCCCTTGAGCCCATCCCACCTGGATGTCAAGAACAGCTTGGCTGTACTTGCCCACTAATGATAGAAGACCTGAGGAGGACTTCAAGGACATCATTCATGAAGCAAGCAAAGGGTCAGAGGTGCCTCTGAAAGTTGCCGTTGATAAATGGCAGAAACGAAGAAGTCAGAGAGCTGAAGAGAACGTCTCAAAAGGCAGCTTGAGAAGATGAATATTGAGTTATAGCAAATATGAAGTCATTCAAGTTCATATTGACCAATTGAATATTAAATTATATAAAACATTAAATGATAGAATGAAACGTGCAACGATCTAGAGTTAGGAAGGACATGCTCAGCGTGTCCTACACTGAACGAATGCAAGAAAAACTCGCGCCTCTTGTTGCTTTATTGAACGATTCCGTGGGGAAAATATTAAAAATGCAGGAAGCATAAAAAGAAAATGGAAAGCCTGTACAGAGTCACTGTACCCAAAAGAACTAGTCAATATTCTATTTCAGGGGGTAGCATAGGAACAAGAACCTGCAGTACTGAGAGAAGGAGTTCAACTTGACTGAAGGCATTCGACAAAAACAAGATTCTGGGGGGCCCGAGCCCGGTGGCGTAGTGGTTGTGCGCGGGACTGTGGCCCACTGGGACGGAGGTTCAATTCCAGCAGTGGGGCTGGGCCTCCTACTCCCACCACTGAGAGCATTGATGCCCCCCCCCCAAAAAAAAAAAACAAGGCTCTGGGAAGTGGTGGAGCAGCCACTGAAATCTTTCCACAAGCTGAAGGCGTATTGGAAACACTTGACTCTACCAGGAAATTTGAAAGCACTTACTCATCAACGTGGTCATCTGACTGGACGCGCGTCCATCAAGTCAATGCTGAGTCATTGAGGTGCCCAGTGGGTTTCTGAGACTGTCACTGTTTTCTGAGAGTAAGAAAGCCCAGCCTTTCTCCCGCGGAGTTGCCGGTGGTTTTGAACTGCCAACTGTTAGGATCACAGCTCAACATGCCACCATGCCACCAGATCCCCGTGTGTACCCATTCCGGAGAAGGCGGCTCAACAGGAGGCTCGAATGATAAAGCAGGACCATCGATATGACATGCAACTAAAACGCCGCTAAGGGTCTTCCATCGAGAGTGGCAGCAGCGCATTGATGGACGGAGAGCTAGCAGAGGTTCAGGCCAGCCAGATTCAGAAGAGGACGTGGAACAAGGCATACTATTGCTGCTGTCACATGGATCTTGGCTCAAAGCAGAGAATGCCAGAACGATGTTTGCTTGTTTTATTGACCAGGCCAAGGCATTTGGCTCTGGATAGCACTGAGCATAAAGGGAATCCCAGAACACTTCCTTGTGCTCACATGCAGCTTGCACATGGATCAAGGGGCAGTTGTGCTAACACAGAGGTCCCCAAACTTAGATGGTTGTCCTGACCAGCGGGTCTGTAATTCGCAAGTCCTGGAAGGAGGAGCGGGAATTTGGGAGACAGGAGACGCGAGAAATGGAGACAAGACAGGATTCTGATCAAGTCTCATTTATTGGGGAGAAACTCGGTAAATATAGCCGCACAATCTGATAATATGTAAATACAGTGAAATGGGGAAACGACCAATAATATTACAACACATGTGAACTGATATTATGCAAATACAGTGAATGAGCGGACTAGGTGGCTGTAACCAATTAGGAGTGAAGTTCCAAAAAAGGTAAAAAAGCACGTAAGAGAGGCCGCAGTCCTCACTTTGGTCCGGTATGCTAATGAGAGTACAGAAGGGAGGAGAACAAGGTCCATGTTAACCAATGATGATATAAGTCAGTGACAGCGTCAGCATCCCGGAAGCTGGCTTTTCGCCAGAGCATGATAACTTTTGCTAGAAACTCTGGGGCGGAAGGAATTGTTTGCAGAGCAAACAATGGCCTCTGAATCCGGCTCTCCACATATGGTCTACTGTCCTCTTAAAAAAAAAATTCCTCAAGGGCTGAGCCCCAGTGGCATAGTGGTTGTGCACGGGACTGTGGCCCACTGGGTTGGAGGTTCAAAAAAAAATTCTTCAAGACCTCCCTAGCAATGAAAACCTTTTGTTCTCCAGCCCAGAATCCAGGATAAAGTGTAGGTATCTGCTCTTACAATGCCCTTAGATCATTCCACACACCATCGGCAGGGGCCCACTTTGGGAAACTATGTGCTAACAGAACAAGGGGAGGCTGTATGCTAAAACTCAAGAAAGATGGGAACCTGGATTGTATCCTCTCACTGTATGTGTCAGTCTATGGGTCACTGTATGGGTAGACTAGAGAAGCAAATTCATAAATATGCATCGGTATATAAAAGTTTTCTACAAAAGGTAATTGTACATCAGAAAGCACTCCCACCCAGTCCAGTCTAGCCCACAAGTCCAGTAGTAGCCTCTGTCTGGTATCAGTCTAGAAAGGCTTCTTCAGACTCACGAAACACATGCAATGACGCCGCATGCAAGATGATATCAAGTCAGATGGGTAGAATGCCTTTGGATCCAGTGGCATTACAAACGTCTCAGCACTGGCAGGGGTCTCCGAGTGGCTCCTCTGGCTTCAGAGGTCTGGTTGCATCCATGTGGCTTGTCCGGCTCAGGGCGCTGGGTGAGCTCCATGTGGCTTCTCAGGGATGCCTCTCAGGAAATAAGCCTTGTTAGTAGAGAGTGTCCAAAGCAGTGAACCCAGAGAGACTGTGTCTCCAACTCCCAAAAGAAATGACCACATTTCCCAGAATTCTCAGGAGAAGGCCACGCCCACACAAGGTCTCATTGGCTATCTCTAGATTGACAGGCTAGGCTCCACCCCTACACTCTTAATTCTCGAATTAGCACCAGATTAGTGATTGTCACACTATGCTTACTCAATCTGTCTTTGAACAGATACTCAGAGAAGCTAGGATATGTGGGGGAAGGTTTAACAACCTGTGATATGCAGGGGACACAGCCTTGCGTGCTGAAAGGGAGGAGGACTTGAAGCACTTGCTGATGAAGACCAGTGTAGAAAAGACTGAAGTTGTCAAGGATTTCATCTTGCTTGCAGCCTCAATCCGTGCTCAGGAAAGCCGCAGTCGAGGAACCCACTGACACGTGGCATTCGGAAAATCTGCACAGGATCTATTTAGAGAGTTGTAAGGCAGGGAGATCACTTTGAGGACCAAGGTGCTCCCGTCCCAAACCATGGTATTTTCAGTCGCCTCACATGCATGTCAAAGTTGGACATTGAGGAAGGAAGATGGAAAGAGAATCAATGCGTTCAGATGGGATGCTGGCAAAGAATAGTGGACATTCCATGGACGGCCACAACGACAAACGTGTGTGTCTTCGAGGAAATACAGTCAGTGCTCCTTGGAGGGAAGGAGGTCAAGACACCACCGAAGAGATCAGTCCCTGAAGGACAAGCAGGAGCCAGGCGGAGGGGGAGTGAGAGAGAGAGAGAGAGAGAGAGAACAAGAACCTCAAAGAGATGAATTGACACAGTAGCTGCAACAATGGGCTCACACACACACTCTGTTGTGCACAGGGTCACCATGGGTCGGAACCGACCCAGTGTACAGCAACCACCAGCACTCCTGCCGTCTGTGATTGGGTCTGCCTTTGAGGACACGGGGCGGTCATGTACGTGGTGTCGATGTCAGGAGTGGGAGTGTAGGAGTGGAGTCTAGCCTGTCAATCTGGAGGTAGACGATGAGACCTCTCTGTGTGGGCGTGGCTTGCTCGTCGAATTCTGGGAAATCTCACAATATTTCCCCCGTGGAGGGGAGAGACTAGACTCAGTCTCTTGGAGTCGATCTGCCGATGAGACGCGATGGTGACATGCTGATAGATCCTGAGTTCCGGAACGTGGAGAAGCCGGAGGAGAAGTCACATGGGCTTGCCCTGGTGGAACCAGACCTCTGGGACTGGAGAAGCCACAGAGAGACTCCTGCCAGCGCTGAGATGCTTCTCCTGCCAATGGATACAGCTGATGGACCCTGAGTCCTGGAAATGAGGAGCCATGGGGAGATCCCTGCCAGCGCCAGGATGCTTCTACTGCCGAGACTCTGTACCCACTGGCCTCTGATTATCCTAGTGCTTCTTTAGTCAGAAGGAGACACTATAGACTGGTATCGGACATATGGCCTAATATCGGACTTATGACTTTGGACGGGACTGGGTTGGGATGCTTTCTCAGTGTACCATTGCTCTAGTATATAAACCTTTCCCTTATATCCATATGCGTGTTTATGAATTTGTTTCTCTAGTCTACCCGGACTAACACAGGGCAACTCATGCACAACTCATGCACAGGAAAACTGCAATGGGAATTTCCTCTTGGACAAGCTCGATGCCGGTTCTGGGTAGCAAGAACTCCACTTGCCCAGGTTTCTAGTTACTGTTCAGCTGCTTCCATGGCCAACAAACTGTCTCTTGGGAATGTTGCTGTGTCAAAGGATATGGCCAGGGCAAGAAAATTAATGGATGATCCTTCATTCTGTCTGTCTCCTCCACTCCTTGAACCAGAAAAAGAGGGGTTTCCCAGAGCTCTCCCTGTTCCAGCCTGGAACACTGCTCATGCGTGGCATGCAGTTCCTTTGTGTCCAGTCTGAGATAGACAGGGCAAAACCAAGACCCAGATATCTCATTGCTATGGCGGTTGTATTCCAGTGTGCCTTCCTTCTCTGATCAACCCCCCACCCCCACCCCCTTTTCCTTTCTGGGTCCTCAGACAGCTCCTGACTGCGCAGGGAATCCGCTGCATTAACTAATTGGGAGAGACAGGGTGGGACGTGCTTGTTCACATTTAACCGAGTCAGAAGCGCCCCTCTCACTGTCTCAGACCGTGTGAACTGCTGAGATGCAGGTCCTTTATCTTCTGTAGACTGGCACTTTGTCAGCTGTATGTCACAGGCACATTTTCTTCCACTGTGGAGCGTGGGAAAACTGTTTGATGGTGTCTTTATTTTAATTTTCTCTTCATGACGTCTTTGATGCTTCATCATGCCTAATGTTTTGCGTATTTTGTCAAATTGCTTACCCCATGTTCATGAAAATACTGATGTTTTCTTCTAAAATAATGCATGCTTTTAGCGTTCATGCTTACATCTATGATGCACCCAGGATTCGTTCGTGTGTGGCATAAAGCCAGGGTGGTTTCCGTTGAACTTACCATAGAATTTTAGTTGAAATTCAAAGGGTTACGTTTTGGTCTCTCTCTGAACTCTCCATTGTATTCCATTGATTTCCTTGTCTTGATTTCATGATCTACAGACGCCTTGAAATCAAATAATAATAATCCTGTAACTGTTCTCTTTTTCACCCTCTCAAGATTACCTTGTTTGTTCTACTCTATATCCTAGGATCAGAAAATGAATTTCTACCAGAAATATCTGTCGATATTTTTTACCGAGATTGCATTTAACTTATAGATCAATTTGAGGAAAATGAACCCCTTCATGATAATTCTGTTTTACTTACCGGGAAGATGGGGTGTATCTCTATTTAGGTCATACTTAGTTTTAAAGGGGATAACTTAATCAGGTCAGAAACATCAAGGTTGAAACATGCAAGAGAAGCTGAGCCCCAGTGGCTGCGTAGTGGTTGTGTGTGGAACTGTGGCCCACAGGGTTGACGATTCAAAATCCAGCAGCAGCTCTCCAGGAGCACGAAGCTGGGCTTCCTACTCCCACCAGGGTAGTGATGCGGGGCTGGGGTGGGGGGGGGGAGGAAGAAACATGCAAGAATCTCTCTACCCCTTCTTTTCAGCTTGTTCTCCGGGTTTCTTCAACCCCAGGTCTCTCTGAACCTTCCCCTTGTTGCAGCTTTCAATTTGGAGGCCGAGTGGCACGGTCTACACCAACCTTGTTGATAAACGTCTGGGAAATATGTAGGACATTTCCCACAAATCCCTGACTCCACCTTTCCTGTGTCTAGCCCCAAGTGGAAACACGAAGGTGAATAGACACTTGGTGTGCCCGCACGGCAGTCAGTGTGGGAGCAAGAGTATGGTGACTAATAGCCATTGAATCCTTGTCTTGGTACTTTCATGTCTATTAATTGCATCAGTTCAGTCTGGAGAATATAGGTTTGCTCATGAGTATCGTGGAAGACGTGAGGCTCACTCGGGCGGGACGTTGTAGAGTGGTGCAGGCCCTTGACCCCACTGCCCGAGGAGCCTCCCCTCACCAGAGGCAGAGGGACTGTCATGACAGCTGAGTGACTTTCTGTGACCTCCCCCTCCCACAGAGGCTGTGTGTGCCAGTGTACTGCAGATACCAATTCTACAATACTCCCGTCCACGAGACAGAGGGGCAGCCCCACGGCACTCATGTTCATTTCCAGGACATCAATGTCATTCTCCTTGGGGCCCTGAGTCCCAGTGACCTGAGAGAATACCTAGAAGGCCCTCCGATGGTGGTGGAAGTCCATGACCGTGACCTCAAGTCAGAGGAGTACTCCCGGAAGCCCACCCTGTTTGGGGAGGATCCCCTGGACACCTGCCCCAACCTTCAGGCCCTCATCACTCCGCACCAGACAGGACACAACCCCTTCGAGTTCTACAACAAAAGGTGGAATCCCTACGGAGTGGCCCGAGTCAGCTTTGCCGACCTCCTCCTTGGCCACACCTACCTGAACCTGTTTGTCCCGATTCACAACTGTGCGGCCAAGCCCCTGGGCCAAGGCCGGGAGGGCAGGAGCAAGGCTTCGAGAGACCCGCTCAAGCCTTGCCCGATGCCCATGGGCAACTATCTGGAGGCGAACTCTCTCCTCAAGCTGCGAGTGGACCTGGCGGTCCCACTGAGACTGCGAGGCGACGTGCTGGACCGAGACCCGATGGGCACCCAATTTGGCCTCATCATTTTTGTGTTCGACGCCGCCAACATCTTCCTCTTACACAGCCTGCTGCAGGACATCACCATGATCAACGCCAAAGCCCTTGACCTGGACACCTACTCGCTGAGGAACATCCAGCAGATCCTGTCCGCCTTTAAGATGCGGGTGAAAGTCGAGGACCAGAAGGACCTGGATGTGCTCACTGGTTTCCACCTGCTGGACGGGAAGTTTCACCTCTTCCTTCTGGAAGGCCTGGCTGACCAGGCCTTGAGGCAGCTGTGGCAGAGCCACCAGAGCCAGTAGGTGGAAATGTCATAAAAGTGGAATAGCTGGGGGGTGGGGGGGTGGGGGTGGTCGGGGTGCTCAGCAGCGGTCTGGGCTGCATGTGCGTGGGGCTCTCGGGTGCGTGTGTCCCCCCAGTGCACCCCCTTTCACTGACGGGCCTGGGGGCGGTTGCCGCCCGCCACTTTGCTATCCGGAATCACGGTGTGAACACGGGTGTGGCTCCATCCATCCGTGTCATGCCTCTGAATGCCTCCGGGGTACAGGCAAGGTCGAGGGAGGGCGGAGGGGGGAGAGGGAAATTCTCTCCTTTTCTGAGGGATCGCCACATCACCGGGGCTCAGCTGCTATGGGGCATTATCAAAGCCAAGAAATAGATTGAAACTACACAAGGCTACAGTTATCTGGTCTTTTTTTTTTTTTTTTAAGTTATTTGGTCTTTTCAAATTCCATCAGAAACATCTAAAATCACCACGTTCTTAGATGCTAAGAGAAAACAACATATTCTGATTTATTTATTAAAAGATAAATAAATAAGCTGAGCCCCGGTGGCGTAGTGGTTGAGTGCGGGACTGCAGCCCACTGGCGTGGTGGTTCAAATCCAGCAGCAGCTCTCCAGGAGCAAGGCTGGGCCTCCCACTTCCAACAGAGGACAGTGATGCCAAAAAATAAAAAATAAATAAGTAGAAAATAATAATAAAAAAGA
This sequence comes from Nesogale talazaci, assembly GCA_004026705.1. Lineage (NCBI taxonomy): Eukaryota > Metazoa > Chordata > Mammalia > Afrosoricida > Tenrecidae > Nesogale > Nesogale talazaci. Next base: position 7,062 of record PVJH01017790.1, on the reverse strand, counting down.
TGACAGCGTATTTAAGATTTCAGAATAGAAAAAAATGTATCTTGAATAAGACAAGAAATCCAAAGCATAATGAAAAAGGATACTATGCTGGGGTACATTAATAGCGATAATTTCTCTTCCTCAAAAGAAAAGCCTCCCAGGGCAGTGATGCCTAAAAAAAAAGAAAGAAAAGCTTCAAACTGTTTAGAAGAAACAAAAACCCAACCCTGCAAGATGTAGAACTGACAATGACCTAGAATCCTGGCAAAATAAAAAACCACTAAGAAAATAATAGACCCACCCCAGTAAACGGCTAGGCAGAGACTTGAACAGGCCCTTCACAACGCCCCGAATCACAGCTCCCCAATCCCAGGACAGCGGTAGGCCAGAGCCGGTTTAACAAGGGGCAGGAAATGCCAGGCTGTGAGCTCCAGGCAGTCAGTGGCAGGGGGCACTTTGCTGCCTGGCCAGGTTGCAGTGCATGCCAGGAACAGGGAAAGAGGGAGGAGGGGGCAGAGGGGCAGCGAGGCCCAGACCTGACAAAGCAGGCTTCCGTTTCTTCATTGCCAACCATCCTTGCAGGCCATCGATATAAAATGGCTTCATCTACCAACCAGGTGGCAGCTGCCTTTTAAATAGACAAAGAGTTCTCTCTGCCCACCAGGTAGCTAAGTAACAACATACCCAGAGTCTGCCAAGAACCCCTGGGTTCTCAGCTGTGTCCTTTCCTCGCAGAATCCCCGCATCTGAACGTGGAAAGTACAAGGTGCTCTACAACTCCCAGCTCCTGTTCCACCGCCGCCTCTACACAGACCTGGAGACCATCCTGTACCACGTGCACCTCTTTAAGCCCCTGGCCAGCCTCATAAAGCACCCCCAGCTCTTCATCCGGAACGTGGTGCCCCAGGATGCCTTCCAGGCCCTGGTCAGGTGGGCCGGCTGTCCCAGGGTTGGCCGGGGTGTCAGCGAGGTCAGCGCACCCTTGCGATGTCCACGGTGGGCTGCACAGTGGCCCTTTGAGGTGGAGTTCGTATGACGTTTTGCCCCAAGGGACTGGGCCAGGAACAGCGTTCAGGGCGATCCCAGATGGGTTTGGAAGCATCCAGTCCACATGATGAGTCTCCGTCAGCTGCTCTTTGGGGGGGGCCTGCAGTGTCACCACCGGGCCAAAAGGCACTTACTGAGGAAGGGGCAGGGCAGTAGGGCAGTGGGGAGGGACTGGGCCCCATCAGGTAAGTCAGGCTACAAACAGTTTCTCAGTGGAGTCAACCTTCCTTCCTTCCTTCCTTCTCAAAACGCTGTCTTGCACTCTCTCCATTCCTCAGAAAGCTCTTTCCCAAAACTCGAGATCTTCCCCTTCTTGGCACCTGTTCTTGGGTTGCTGCTTCTGCTCTGAGTGCCCGTCCTTCATCCTTCCTCTGGCCCCTGCAGCTTCCTCAGCCTCTGGGTGGCCGTGCACAGTACCCTCACCTGGGAAGCTGCTTCCGTTCTTGGACTGGGCACTGTGGCACTTCCCTCCAGCACAAAGCCCTCTGTGGAGCACTGCCTGGCCTGGCTGCTGTCCCCTTTGTCCGCATGTCACTCCACTAACCTGCTCCACAAGGGGTGGCCTCAGCCGAGGCTGGGAACGGTGTGTGGAAAGCAGGTGCAGAACGCCCTGGGATCCCGTGCTCCTGAGCTACTCCGGAGTGGGGCCGGCGGCCCTCTGAGGGGGTGCTCAGCAGAGCTGAGTGTGGGGCAGCAGCGAGCAGGTGAGGAGGCTGGAGCTGCAAGCTGTACTCGGGTGACTTGGGCATTTTGAGAGCCAGCGGCATGTCAGTGTAGGGCCCGCCATGGGCTCAGAGCTGCTGCAGGTGTGACTGGAACAGGAGGAGAAAGGCTGAAGAGACGTACTGTGCGTGTCCGAGAGAAACAAATTCAGGGGGACACTGTGTGTGTGTGTGTAAGAAAGAGTTTTATATACAAGAGCAACTGTCCAGTAAGAAAACACTCCATCCCAGTCCAGATCAAGTCCTTAAGTCTGATATTAGCCAATATGTCTGACAGCAATCTATAAAGCCCTCTTCAGACTCATGAAACACGTGCACTGGCACCAAATGCAGAACAATCACAAGCCAGTGGGTGGACAGTCTTTGGGCCCAGTGATGTCACGTTGTAAGCATCTCAGCTGTGGTTTCTCTGACTGCAGAAGTCTGGTAGCATCAGGGTAGGTCCGTGTAGCTTCTCCTTAGGGATATCTCCCAGGAAGTCAGCCTTGTCAGTGGCGTGTCTCCAAGGGAGAGAGTGAGATAGTGTCTCCACCTCCAAGGAGGAAGTACCACATTTCCCAGAATTCTCAGAGGAGAAGGCCACACCCACACAGAGGTCTCACTGGTTGACAGATTGACAGCTCCAGATTGACAGGCTAGACTTGACCCCTATAGTCTTAATCCTCAAATTGACACCAGATTAGGTGACGGCCACGTATACTGTTCATTCGATCTGGAGGGCTAGCCAGAGACTCGGGGATCCCAGAACACCCGAGTGGAGGCTCGGGGGGGTGGGGGGAAAATGAAGGGGTGGTGCACATGAATGCTGGACAGTAGAGAATTGAGTGGAACAGGAGGTGAAAGGCCGAGGAGATGTACTGTACTAGTCCAGGTAGACGAGAGAAACAAATTCATGGAGACACTCGTGTAAGGAAGAAATTTTATATACAAGAGCAACTGTCCAGTAAGAAGGCACCCCAGCCCAGTCCTGATGGATCCAAGACCCGAGTTGGGAGAGGGGCTTTGTTCAATGCTTAATGCATCCGGGGTCATTCTGTATATTCGGAGTGCATTCAGTCACTCAGCTAACGAGAGGTCCAGTCCAAGCTCTGCAGGCCAGACTCCAGGAACAGCAAGGAACAGTTCCCAGACACGTGTTCCTAGAGAAGACGCATGCGAGTCACCTGGCCACGGCACACTGAGTCCTAACCAAGGCCAGGAAGGAGGTTAGCATTCAGAACTAGACATTGGTGCTCAGGCCGTGGGGGCGGGGCATCTCTGGATTGGGTGAGGGCCACTGCCCGGCCCTTGAGCTTTGTTAGCAGTGAGGCAATGGGGGCACTGCCCTCCTCCTGGGGCAGGGGCTCAGAGAGTCACCCCCTGCCTCCCAGCCGGGTCCCCAGTGCATTTCAACCGTGAGCAGCTTTCCAGGCAGCTCCAGGGACAGAGGGTGGAGAGAAACCCCGAACTGTGAGTGTCTGGGGGAAGCGGGTCATGCTGGAGCCCCTTTCTGAGACCATCCGATGGGAGTCGGAGGTCTCCGTTGGCTGGCTCTTTGGCTTTGGGATCAGCTACTGACCTCTTGGGAGCTGAGCAGAGGTGTGTGTGTGGGGGGGCACGGGTGTGTGTTTCAGGCTCCACTACATCTGCTACCACTGCACCAAGCTCAGGGACGTGGTCAGGAGAGACCTGCTGCCTTCCTCGGCCATGGTCAAGTGCTTGAATCAGGAGTTTGGGCTGCCCATTTCACAAGAGGATCTTTCCGACGAGACGAGGTTGGGCCTGCCACGTCAGACTGCGCCCAGTTTCGAAGACCTCCGGAGTTCGAAGCCCCGCCTCTACTCCGAGATCCACGTGCACGAGGAGAAATACCTCCACTGGCGGCACAGCATGCTGCAGAAGAACAGAAACTCTAAGAACAGCATGGTCCAGGTGGGCACCTTCTCCCCTGGCCAGGGTCCCCGGGTCTGTGCCGGCAGGGCTGTCTGGTCACACCGGAACGGCCCCCGGCCCTTGTCCCCTCCTCTAACTGGGCTGGCTGTGTAAGAAGCACAAGACTGAACAGCATCCAGCTCGAGTTTATCACGCCTGTTCCTCAGAAGATCAGGGTGGGAGGGTATGCTCCTAGGCATTGATGTGCCTCGACTGTGGCCCCGGGTTTCTATCTTAAAGAACTGTCCTGGGTGTACACAGCACCTCGCTGGCTCTTAAGGGCCTGGGTGTCATAGGCTTTCCGAGAAGGGAAGGAGATGGGGAGCAAATCATAAATACAAGAAGGATACATTTCTAGAACTGACTTTAGTGATGGTCACACAGCTCTCCTGTGACGGAACTTTGCAAGTGTATGATCTAGGCACTCTATAAAACTTGAAAAGCCAGGTAAGTGGTGGAGGGAGAGTTAAGCGAATCTGCATGAGAAAATAAAGAGGGCAGTGACGGAGAAGGTGCACGCAGCACGTGGGAAGGTGGTAGAAGTCTGGTTACCAGTCTATGCCCACCCCAAAGCCTCGGAAACCAGACATCGCAGGTGGGATTGAAGCTATTTGCTCGCGGCCTGCCTGCATGCGTTCTCACAAGGCCTAGTACCAGCCCTTACAAGCAGGGGCAGTTGACGTGTGTGCTTTTGCGTGAGGGCTCAGCCCTCAAAGACCCAACCTTGAAGCACGGTTCCTCTGACACACACACACTTACACCCCCGTCAGCATCTTTCAAAACAGCTTTCTAGATTTCTTTGCACTTTTTATTGTGAACCAGGCGGGGATTGAACCGCCGGGTCATGTTCACATCTGACCGCTTAGCCCGTCACCCGGTGGTATGGCCCGGTCCCTGGCCTCCCTTTCTCCTTCATCACCTCCCTGTCCTTCAGCCAAGTCAATCCTCGTCGCCCCACAACCTGGTGCTCCCCCCTCCCTTTGATCACCATCCAAAGCTGTTTCTTTGGGTATGATGAAAACTTCATTTTTTTTTAAGTAACTGGTCTCGTGCCACATCTGTCCTTTTGTGTCCCAGTCACTCAGCATAATGTCTTCCCAACCCATCTGTGTCCTGGGCTGTTTCAGTTTCCTTCCTTAACAGTGCACCAGATCCCCTGGTGTGCACGTACCAGAGTTGACCTGTTTCCCCTCTGCCAGTGGGCACCTAGGTTGTTTCCACCCTCCTGCTCTGGTGAGCGGTGCCCTGAATAACGTGGCTATGCTGCTGCTCGCTCCCCTCCTGGAGGGTTATTTCCCACGAAGCCCGACGCCAGATGACGCGGCGTCCATATTTCCGAGTGTCCGAGGAAGCCCCCGGTCACATCCCGCAGTGGCCGTGCCGTTTGTGCAGCTCCAGTAGCGGAGTCCGAGGGTGGTCCTCTCTCGCGACTCCCTCCGGCATCTCTTCACCCTTTTCCTTTTGTCCGCGATTCAGGAGTGACATGGCGTTTCATCGGTTTCGATTTGCATCTCTCCAAAGGGCTGGTGATCACAAGCACTGCATGTCTGCTGGCCGCCTGAATGTCTTCTCTGGGGAACTGTCGGTCCATGCCCTCTCTCTGTCCACGTTCATTTTGGTTACTCGTCTTTTGCTTGTTGGGATGTCAAAACGTTCCAGTTTGAGAGATGGGTCCCTTGGGTGATGTATCGTTGCCAACGTTTTCTTCCACAGTCTGTGAGTCCTTTTACTCTGGTTCAATCAAGTTTTTTGATGTATCAGAGGGTCTTCTTCTTAGGTCCTAGACCAGCAGTTCTCAACCTGTGGATTGCGACCCCTTTGGGGGTCGAAAGACCCTTTCATAGGGGCTGCCTGATTCAGAACAATAGCAAAATTAGACTCTGTAGCAAGGAAAATAATTCTTCAGTTGGGGGGAGTCACTATATTACAGGGTCACGGCATTAGGAGGGTTGAGAACCACTGTCCTAGATGTTTACCTTCTGCTGTGTGCCTGTTACATCATTATAATTGACAGTGTGTCTATACCATATATTAGGGACCCCAAGTTTGTCCTTATTTTTTCATTGATCTTTATTGTTGTAGGTTTTACATTTAGATCTTTAATTCACCCTAGTCTGAGTAGACTAGAGAAACAAGTCCACAGAAACTCATGTAGTTTTTTTTTTTATAAAAGTGAACATTAAGAAAACATCCCAACCCATCCATGCCCGTAAGTTGACACTAGCCCTATGTCCAACACTGACCTACAAAGTCCTCCTCAAATTCGCAAAACACACACAATGAGGCCGAATGCAGGAGGCAAGGCTAATCAGTGAACATAGAAGCATCTCGGTGCCGGCGGGGTCTCCACTTGGCTTCTCCAGCACCCAGGGCTGCCTCGGGGTAGCTCCATGTGGCTTCTCAGGGATGTCTCGAAGGAAGTGGGTCTTGCTGATTGAAGCAAAGAACTAGCTGTAGGGCAGCTGCACCCTGGCCCAGCCATCAGAGAACAAGAGACCCGAGAACGAGAAAGGCGAGGCTCACTGAGCCATTTCCCTCTCCGCCCTTCAGTTATACCCACAGGTACTTCATTGGCCAGGTTGGCCCAAGGAACCTTAGCTATGTGTTGTAGTAAGGTATGGACCCTGCTTCATTCTGCTGAAATTGGGTAGTCCAATTTTGCCAACACCACTTGTTGAAGAGAATGTCTTTTCCCAAGTTAATGTATTTGGGTTCTTTGCCAAAAACTGTCTGCAGGTGGATGGTTTTTTTTCCCGGGTTCTCTGTTCTGTTCCATTGATCTAGAAACCACTGTGGCAGTACCAGGCTGTTTTGATGATGGCGGCTATGTAGTAGGTTTTGAGGCTGAGAAGGGTGAAGCCTCCCATCTTCCTTCTAAAGTGTATTGCTGACCTGGAGTCTCTCCTTTCCATTCAGAGTTGGTGGCCAGTTTCCCCATTGCTTTGAAGGATAATTCTGGCATCTGCATCAGAACTACACTTAAAGATCATTTGGGGTAATACTGACTTTTTCACAAGGTTGTCTTCCTATCCATGAATATGGTATGTTCCATTTATGTAGGTCTCTTGTGGTTTCTTGTAGTTTTCTCCAACACCCCCCCCCCCCGGCCCCCAAAGCTGCTCTGTATCCTTTCCTTGAACATGATTTGGGAAAGATTATGCTATATTGTGATTTCCTTGTTGGGTCTGTTCTGTTTGGGGTTCTTTCGGCTTTTTGTATGGTTATTTCCTCCTCTTTCATGATGTTTTGAGTTTTCTTCTAGCAGATCTTGGACAATTTTCTCTGTATTTTTTGGGTATGCCCCAATTTGAAATTCTTATCATGGGTCGGATATTTCTCTTGATAGTGCCTCACATAATTCTCCATTTGATATTGAGAGAATTGTAGAAACCTAATGTCAATC